>JANBSE010000304.1:0-12455 GCA_027578475.1 Coemansia sp. RSA 2607
TAGCGGTCAACAGCAGTCACGCAGTCGGCCTCGTTGCCAAGCTTGTCTTCCGCTGCAAAATCACTGGTGTTGGAGAATCGACCCTTGCGCCAGAAACCATCCTTGAATGCCGGACCGACTTCCTTGGCCAATTCAATGGCGGTAGCGAGATATTCCTTGAGCTCGTCGGCGCTCATTTCTATATTTAAATGACGTGAAAGAGGAAAAGTGGGAAAAGAGGACAAAGGAAAAATAAAAGTGACGATCGATTGTTTTGATGCAGTCCAGACCATACTTAAGCAGAAAAGCTGGCGATTTGTAAAAAACTTCCAGCGTGACATTTTTAAAGAATATTATCAAAATAGGTCGAGATTTGTAAATAACTCAAAAAATAATAGACCTAAAATATGGTAGAAAAAATAGTTCCATCGCTTGTTGCAATATAATTATAACAACTTATCTTGTTATTTCGAATTGATATTCGCTAAAGATAATGTTAGGCATTGATAATGAGAAGCACCTACTAGCAGGCAGGGTGCACACACATTTTATAGAAATATTTAAAGATGAATTCACTCCTTTTTTAAAAATATATTAGCAATAATGTAAATTAATCTTTATTTTATCATTAACAGTAGTCTTATAATATGAAAACATAATGTACTTTATTAATTTTTTAAAAAAAAAAAAATTATGTTGACCTTAACAATCCCCCCTACATTTGTGCAACTGATCAGTGTGTTTGTCATATAATTTTTAAAAAAAAACAACTACTTGTACTTTAAATTAAACAGAAATAAATTAGTATGCATTATGCAATCCTGTCTCATGAACATATTCACGTATGCCAAAATGTGCAGTGGCAGAAAAAAAGAGTATCAATGTTTTTCATTTGTGACTTTGGGGAGTAATAGCTGTGCAAATTTATTTTATTAAATCAAATAACTAATATATTTGAAAGCCCTATTGTGGTGGTACATTTTAAAAATAGAATCACATGCATATTCAAACACATTAAAAAATTATAGGAATTTGAAAATTACAAGTACATGGATACACTTTTTCCTACTGTATTCAAAAATAAATAAATTTAGAAAAATTAAGCAGTCACTAAAGTAACCTTTGTAAATAATAACCTATGTGAGACACTGAAACTTATTGCCTGAGAGTGTATGGCACTTTTTCATGATGATTACAGGGCTGGCAAAAAGAAAAAGGAATTTCTTATTTTGCATAACATAATTTAAATTGACTTATTAATAAAAACAACTACAAATTTTTAGCAATTTTTGGAATAACTTACTTGGACTGAATTTAACTATTTTTTAAAATATTTTTTTAATAATTGAAAATATTATTTTAATAAATATAAAAATGCAATCACAAAATTAATTAAATATTCAAATTTAATAAATTAACTTTTTTTGAGCTGCAACAAGTAATACTTTTTTAAAGTTTATAATATTTTAACACAACATACAACATATAACACACTTAATATAAATACATTATGTTTTACATTGGCAAGTGACTTAACCAAAATATTTATTATTAAGTTTTTACCAAATTTAAGCATTCACTCAATATAAATTGGGATCTTTAATAATTTATTAAATAATCAATACTTAATTAAAACATGTCGACAAACACTTCAAATGTAACACGTATGCACCACTGTTAAGTGAAAACAAATGATATCTATTGGATAAAAAAATTTAGCCGCAATATACAAAAGCGTAGTTTTTTACTTTATTGACTTAATATTATAATCAAATATTATGAAGTTGGGGTTTTTTTTCTACACCAAATGACAATATAAATTTACAAAAATTTAAAGTTAAGTAATTTATTTGTTGAGTTTTGCATTGCTTAAAATAAAAGTAAATTTAATCAGTAAACGTGGTCTGTACAAAGTAAAGTTTGTCAATTTTAACACTAAAGTAAGTCTGAAAACTCGGATTGCAATTGTCTTGAGTCCAGCAACTTAAATACTTGTTTAACCTAAGTAATAAAATGCTATAACATAAACGTTAAAATATTTGAAAATGTATTGAAATATCCAATTATTTGCACATTGTTTCTGAAAACTTTCTGCCAGCCCTGTATATTGCTCCAACAATATTACTCATCATATTGTATTTGGCAGTTGACGTCATTTATCCATTGATAAATTCGATAAATTTTTCTTTCAGACAGATTACCATGAAAAAGTTTGTTAATGGAATTTGATGTCATATTAGTATCAAAATACTCAAAAACATTATTAGTAGGTAAATCAAATTCTGTGCAACCTATCGAATAATATACCAAAATAATTGTTTTGTTAGTCATAACCAAACATTCATTAGTAAATTCATCGTAAAATACATAGTCTATTCGATTTATTGCTGGATCTACTGGACTTATACCTTCTAATTCATATCCTTGAACTTCTAATACAAGTGGTATTTTAACAAAATTATCATTAATCATGTCACCAAAAAATGTTTTTAAATTATCTTCTCCTGAAAATTTCATCTCAAGAATTTTGTATTTTTTGGGATTATTAATCTTACATTCTTCCACAATAAGACGCCAGTTTTTATTTTGGTTTCTTATCATTTTGTCAAGAAAACATTGAATATTATTAATTGTAATATTACCATGACAGTTTATGGAAGGAAACATATTATTTGTTGAATCATTAAAGTAACCAAGTGACCAGCTCATTAAAAAGTAATATAAAAAATGTTATGTTGCATGTAACAAACATATTAGTGCTAAACTAAAACTGCTGCAGAAATGTGTTTAACTTTTATACTACAGGGATGCACGTTTGCTGCATAATTATATTTTTAATACTCTTTTATTATAAACGTTTATGTATATTAGTAAAGTTTAGAAAGCAAAACATTTTCAATAAATATTTTTAACACTTTTTTGCACTATGACACTCTATGTTGACCAATAAACAACGATGCAAACAACCTACTGTGAACATTAAAAAGTAAATTTAAAAGTTTCTATGTCAAGTCTGCAAAAAACAGCTGACTTACATAATAAATCTTTTTTACAATCTCTAAAATTATAAAAAAAGCAAACTTTATAAAAGTATTTTGTTTTACTTGCACACAATGTAAATTAAAACACATACCATTCTAATAGAATAGAATTATTTTAAAAAGACAATTGATTCATTAGTAATATTGCTACATTTGTACTTAATAAAATTTTTTCTTGTCTAGAAAAGCAAATCTATTTTTTTATACTGCCAAAAGAATGACAGTAGCCTTTGGATAAAATTTGTATTTTTTTTACTGCTATTAGTTTTTTTTTTTTAGTTTTGAAAACCTAAAAAAAATTCTTTTTATTTTGTTGTGCTAATTGTCACAGTAGAATATGCAACAGAATGAATTGTTTAAGTCTGCTTTTTCACAGTATTTTTATTTTTTCTCTACATTTTGGTGTAAACAGTAATTGGTTGTAATAATTATTGTGTCTTCAGATAATATTTGTTATAATTTTTTTATGTTCAAGTAATATTTAATGAACAATATTTAATAATTAGTAAATATTAAGTGAAATAATTATAAAAATAAAATTTTTAAAGTACTAACTATGTGCGGTGTTGACTTTAAATATTTATCAAACATTTTTTTATGTAATTTACCTACAAAATCAAATATATCTAATTTTTTGTATGACTGTTTTGCAAACATATTGTAATTATAATTTATCAGCATTTCATATTACAGCATAAGGACAACCATGTAAATTGAATAAATAAATATACATTTTAGTTAACTCCGCGACGTTTTTGAATAAACTAAATATTAGTCCTTGCAATATTTGTTTTGGTAAAATTGTACTTATTTTAAAAACATTTAGGCTTTATAATAGCACTTATTTTATTTGTATAAAGTTTTTATTGGTGCTATAACAACATTTACAAATACACCAAAATTATTTCAAAGTTCTCTAGCGTCATGTACAGCTATTTTTATTGTTGTGTTTTAATAGACAAAACTCAGGTTATTCTTTATTGGGTAATGTTGGCAATCAATTTTTTGCAGTTAGATGGACTTTATAAAGTATTCTGGGAATGCCCTGTAGTATAGCAAAACTTAAACAAAGCGTTTCACCGATTTTTAGTAAATTGTGTCACTTATAAAACAATAAAAGATGCTGTTCTTATCATTTTTGCTTACAGGTTTACCCTGGGTTAAGAGTATTTGAATGTAATAAAAACCCCTCTAAGAAAATAAATGCTACGCAAATAAATTGAGTTAAAATATTTAAATATTTGTAAATACAGCTAAAGTTGTAAAATAAATTTTTTTAAACAATTCAAAAAGGTGCTAATGAGTAAATAAATTAAACAATCTTAAATGTTAAATAGAACTAAGCTACCATTATAATTCTATTTAAAACAGGCATAACTATGATAGACATTTTAATTTTACCTTTTTATTGCAATATAATTTTTGCGAATTGTAACTAAAAAATATTGTTATACATTTGGTTGCTATTTTTTGTTTAAATAAAATATTTATTACGTTTTTACATTTTATAGTAGGAAAATATAACAACTATTTATGATTTAATATGGTGGTGGTGGTAAACGGCAATAGCAATTTTTACTATGATTACAATTGTTGTGATCGATATATTGAATCCAGTCATACATAATATTGTTTGTAAAATTGGCTTTTTCTACATTTCTACAGACCAATTAATCATTTCCAATACAGTACTCAAAAAACAATTTTGAACATTATGTAATGTTTTATCAACTGAATAATCTATTCAAATAGTTTGAGTATTGTAAACGTCATATTGCTCATATTCGTTATTTTTAAAAACTACACTATGGCCAGATTTTGACCGGAAATTCATGCGGGAAAAAATAAGCGAAATAAGAGTTGCCTAGATGCCGGTTATCGTCCACCAGAAATTTAGCCTTTTTCACGTGGAAACCCAAAAGTATTGTGATTAAAAGAAGCCTTAATATTGCTGGACGAATATTTATTAAAATATTGAAAATTTTATTGAGCTGCACGCCCTGCCGCCCTGCCGCCCTGCCGCCCTGCCGCCCTGCCGCCCTGCCGCCCTGCCGCCCTGCCGCCCTGCCGCCCTGCTGCCCACACACTCCGCCGCTCGCTCACCGCACTACCGCTCGTCCAGACTGCCATCCGCTCGCTCACCGCTCGGCCACACTGCCGTTCTGCCACCTGCACGCCCGCACGCACTGCCGTTCTGCCACCTGCACGCCTGCACGCACTGCCGTTCTGCCACCCGCACGCCCGCATGCACTGCCGTTCTGCCACCCGCACGCCCGCATGCACTGCCGTTCCGCCACCCGCACGCACTACCATTCTGCCGCTCGCCCACACGCACTACCATTCTGCTGCCTGCACGCACTGCCGTTCTGCCGCCCGTACGCACTGCCAACCTGCCACCCACATGTACTGCTGCCTTGCCGCCTTGCCACCCACACGCACTGCCGTTCTGCCAACCTGCCGCTCACACGCACTACTGTTCTACCACCCCGCGGCCAACAAGACTTGCCGCACACTCAGCCATGAGAAGCATGCTGTACAGCTATTCGGCTGTAGCCACCTGTGGCAGCTAAATACAGCCGCACACCAATGTCTGCTGTTGATAGCGACTGGGCCGCTCATCAGTGGTAGCGGCTTGTCAACATAGTGATCATGTAAACGGGGGAGTGAGCAGCGTCCAGCAAGAGCAAGCAGTGGATGTCAGCGGATTTTGGCAAAAGCAGCTCAAATTAGTTTAGTAGCGATGGTAATCGGCGGCGAATAGTTAATCGGTGATAGGCGCATGTCAATGGGGAACAGATGAGACCCAGAAAGGGTCAGCGAGGGTGAATAGATACTGCTGGTCGTGTTATTAAATAGTCATCAATAGCAAGCAAGTGTAGAAGGTGACAAGTTGGAGCTGCTGGTCAGCAGGAAACAGCTAAACGGCTAACGCTTAGCGATAACTGTAAGATGTGGGATATTTAGTCTATAGTTATTTTAGCGCTATAAAAATATTGCAAGTTAAAGTTACAATAAAGAGTAAAAAATACTAAAAAAAGACGGGATGTAAAGAAAAAAAAAAGAAAAAAGTAAAAGTCTCGGCTTCGCATTTTTATAATCACTGGTGACACAAAAATGACGCACAAGCAATATTATTGGCTTTGTCAATGGCTTTCTGCCAACTTGAAGTACACGTGAAAAATAACTTTAAAATGCCCAACTCTTTGCATATTACAATTCTTTTGTTTTCAATATTCTTTTTGGAAAGCCGCTTACAGTGCTCACAAAAACTTCTGTAAACCGCCTTCAACTTTAAATTTATTTAAACATGTTCACATTTATTACCAAAAACACGTTTACACCTATCTAACCACGCTTTAAAACGTGTATTGAAGTCGCTTGACTAAAGGCTATTGAGCTCGCTTTGCCAAGCCTTTTTCACCTCTTAAAGATTTTATTTTGATCAAGTTATAACAAAAGCATAACAAAGTAATTAAATATGAAACTCGTGTCATTATTGAATATATAATATTTACATATGATGAGTGCTCGGCTCGTCGGGTGCATCAAGTGGTGGTGTCGAGTGGGCTCGCGAGAGGCCTGATCAGGACATGGGCTGTGGCAGCGTCGACCATGCCGCTCATTGTTACTATATGTGAGGCTGAGTTGCCAAAAGCGGTAGGTACAAGTGGCACAGGGGGATGTGAAGGAACCAACATGAAAACATTGGGTTATGACGGATTGAGAGATGGCATCGACCGATATAAGGAAGCAAATGCCCGTGTCGAGGTGGGAAGCGGGAGTGAAAATTGTGATATCATGTGCATGTTTAAACCTATATCGTCAACAGTGCCTGAGCTTCCCCTGACTCGTTAGTTTAAGGCATTTACAACAGTAGTCCGTGGTCGCGTTAGAGTCGCTCTCGATAGAGCCGCACATGGAGGGAGTTTATTAGCGCTCCCTAGGAATGTGTTCGGAGTTTCTGGATCTTCTCAGCTTCTCATTTCTTACGGGGTTTTAATGGTCCGAGGCGTGGGCGTGGATACCTTTCCCCTAAATATATTACATAAAACCAAAAACATTGGAAAACCATAAAAACCCTTAAAACAGTTAGTATGTCGATGCAGCGTGGAGCACCCGAGGTCAGACCAGCAGGCGCAGGTGGGAAACCGGAGGATGCGACTCCGGTGGTGGAGCAGCAGAGGGCCGAGGTCAAGGGCACCGCCCCGAGTGAGAAGGTAGCGAGTGAGCCAGTGGCCCCGGTCGCCAAGAGAATGGAGGAGAGGCAGGCGGCTAGGGACGTGCGGATGGATAACTTGGAGAAGAGGCTCGACGACATCTGCTCCTTGCTGGAGAATCTGGTGATCGATTGAGGGGCAGGAGGTAGTTACTACGGAGGCGAGGACGGTACGCATTCGCCAATAACCAGAGGGACGCAGTTTGAGTATCAGGAGTCGTTGCTGTTCAGCACACCTAGTGGGGTGGTGTGGGGACAGGCGCCATCCACTGGCGTAGCAAGGGCTGTGCCTGGAAGAGCACGTGGGGTCTCCCCGGCAAATAACCAACCAACACATATGTTATATTTGTACTTACTCAGTCTATGGCGAGTAATTAAGCAGCCAAGTTCTATAAAGCTAAACTTACTTGTCTAGTATATGTGCATCATTTAGCACCTTTAATAAATCAAAAAAAATTATTTTACAAGTACAAGATCTAACATTTTTTAAAAATTAATACCAAAATAAGGATGATATGGTTAGCAATATGAAAAATGCTCTATAAATTTTGTTTATAATTTTTCAAAGCAGGTAATTAAGTTCTAAATATAATATGCTTGTATTAATGATTGTATAAAAAATTCTGAAATTATAAAATGGTGCCAAAAGCTAGATTTATATCCTCGTTACTCTTTGTAACATAGTATCTAGTTACATTCAAAGCTTTGCCATACTTTGAAATGTTAATAGAATCTGCGAGAAAAGATGGTATGTAACCTGCTGCGCGCTGAATTGTGTGCATATCAACAATTAGATAATAGAAAGATGGTTGGGGCTCCTGAATAAGTAGACAACTGGAAACACAACAAACTGCATTCATTATCTTGACCAGTGCAAGCTGAGAAGTAATGCCTTGGTAATCATGACTAAAATACACCAGTACCTCACCAAAGTAGGCCATATTGCATGCAAAACATGAACCTTCAGCAGTATAAATGTCGAAATCTGGCACAAACATCACACTGGAAGCATTGCGATGTCCTGATGCCCTGCAAATTAGTGAAACTGATTGTTTGCCGTCAATATGTATCACTGTGTAAACCTGGATATTAGATACAAGTCTGACTGCTCGCTTACCCAGCTGCTGATAATAGCTTTTAAGTCGCCGTTTGAAGTCGAAAGTAGCAAGATCGGAGTTGTCAAAACTTGATGAGGATGTGTTGCCAGGCATAATAGTGTATCGAGAAGATGCTGAAAGACTTTCTTGCTGCTGCTGTTGCCAATATTTAAAGTCAGCGGCTGATTCAGCTGAGCGTCTACCAATTTTAAGTCCAGCCCGGTAAAGAAGCTTTGTTGAAATCTCGCTAAACAGTCGGCTACAGCCACAAACAGTCCAGGAATAGCTGCCTATAGTGTGTTCGAGTGGTCGAGCAGAGTAGCAAGGCATTGGTCCAAGTTTTGAAATCATCTCTGGAAGGTGGACAAGAAGGTGGAGATTGAGAGTGACTTTGAGATCATGATGCTGTTTTATATACTCAAATAATGTGGCGACCAAACTTGTAAGTTTGGAAACAGTGGCAGTTGAAGTGGTCCAAGAAGTCGATAAAGACACAATGCATGCCAATTACAAACATGCTTGTTGCCTGTCTGAGTCAGCTTCGAAAAATTCCAGTGCGATGATTGGAAGAAGAAACTCAAGAAAGAAAATTTTGTCAACAGCGCGTAAATCGGTAATGTGATCGAAACTGAAGAACTTGACATCAAACCAACCTGGGCAAAATGATTGGCTACAAAGAATACCAGAGCTGACAAGTGATCTTTGTGATGACAATAGGCGGAGTGAACTATGTGGTGTGTTTTTATGGAAGTAATCAATAAAGTTTGTTCCCAAATTAGAAAACAAATGCATTTCATCAATACCAAAGAATAGTGGGCCCTTGAACACGTGCTTAAAGACATCCAGGCATATGAATGGGCATGTGAAGTTGTGGCAAAGAGTGGTAGAATCACTATAATTGATAGGTGTGCGAAGTACTGGATTATCGAAGTTGCGGTTGATGTGGTGCGAAGTCGAAAGCAAACTGAACGGTGTTTTTTCGGCATGACAATACTGACATGGATAGTGACTGGCATGTCCCATTGTGCCTGCAACTTCACTAACACCAGGAATATCGCCTACAATACCAGTACATACCATGTAATACTTCACACATTTACCATCAACATTGACAATTAATGCTGAATGCTCAAACATATGGAGTTTGGTATAGAGTGAAATGAGGTATGACCATATGTCATGAACCTTCTTGGCGCCAGCATAAATAATCATCGGCTGTAGCATGTACACTGATTTGGAGCGCAAACAAGACGGAACATTAAGCACCAGAACATTCACCATAGTAAATATTCTGTTCTTAACATTTGCAGCCCCACTGTAGTCATCGATCTGAATCTGCAAATAGAATGTGTTGCGCTCCGAATGTCGCTCCAAAAGATCGTGCCCAGTCTTACTGTCAAAAAAGTCGTGCATATATACGTTGTCGCCACGAAGTTGGTCCAAACCCATGCGAAGAAAAGAGCGAACATGTTTATCCTGTAGCATCGCAGCAAGTTGGACTCGCAGTGGAATATATGTGAATGATGAATCTGTAGGCCAGCGATTATCTGCAAATGGGGGTCTTGGATGATTACAAATGTGACATGTATCACTTTTGTCGAAAAAGGCCATACAGCAGTTAATGCAACAAGGATAAACATTTGAATACTTGGCAAACACATCAATGACATGTTTGCTTGTGGAGTATGCCGATGGAAGTGGTGTGATTTCGGGTGCGATCGTTGTGAGAATGGAGTTGACTATATGTGAGTATTTGCAGATATGTGAACAACTAATATTGCCATCCTGCATAGCTGTATACAAGATGCTAAGCTGGTATGAAATCTGTGTAGATTGTGAAATTGTCGGCAGCACGAATTGCACGATCTCATCATCAAAATGTTTGTTGTCGTTAAACATCCTAATGAGAAAATCAGTCGAAGATGAATCAGGAGGAATGTTGGTGTGCTCAGTGATTGGAATGTGGTTGCTGCGTGCATGACTCCGTGGTATGACATCAAAGTTTGAGTCACTTGAATCATCGATTTCTGTAAAGTGCTCACTATCAGTTGTGTAAGTGGAAGGTGAATCAAAAGCATCATCTATGCTGGAAGAGCTGTGACCAAATGATAGCTGATTGTCTGTTTCTTCCTCGTCCAACTGTGAGTTAAGTGTGTGTACAACTGAGTTAAGAACGCCCGAAACTGAATCCAGTGGAACACGCTCATCCAGGTTTTTACGCCGCGTGGAAATACGAGGAACAAGTGATGTAGACTTTCGTTTGCTAAGCTTTTTTGACATAATAATATTAAACGTATAGTAAACACTGTGACAAATGGCAACAGAGTCCAAGTCAATAATTCTATTTGACAATTGTTATATATCAAATCATATCTATCTCTTATCGAATTCGCATAATATTATATTTTGTAAAATCTAGTTTTACTTTGAGAAACATGTTTCAACTATTAGACAATATATTTTACATTAAAACCAATAAATTTAAAGTAAAAAATTAATAAACTCAAATATTTTATTAATAAACTTTTATGTTGTGGAGAATTTAAAAGCAGCACTTATCTGGGGTTAACTCGATACATGTGTTTATACTGTAAAATTTAATTTTTGTCTCAATTTTGTATGGAAAAAGTTTCACGATAAAGAATTTGTCTATACTAAATGTTTAAGCAATACACAAAACATGATAGTATCAAAAATGTAGAGTTACTATTAGTGCAGCGAGAAACAAAAACAATAACTGTACACACTGTTTTTACTCCAAAAAGATAATATTATGCATAATATTTTACTCCACAAATTTTATCTATAGAAAAGTGATTTGTAACAAATATGTTTTGTAGCAAAGCAATTTAAAACAAAGTTTTTGTATATATATACAAGTCTTATTATTTTAGACGCCATAGTAATAATGTTTTATTGAATATTTAATCTGTTTCAATGTGGGGAAACAAAAAATATTCAAGCACAGTGCTTCATATTAATAAAGTAATATTGTACATTACAGTTTTCTCCACAAATGTTTTCTAAAAAATACATTCTGATACAATGCGCACAATTTATATGCACAACACTAAAAATATAAAGTTTTACTGCACTGCTAGAACAGTAATAATGGCACGCTACTGTTCAATATTATACATGAAACATGTTTTAGTGTGGAGAAAACAGCATCTCCAAGTGTTCACAATGTTCTTGATAGAAAAATGCTGCGACTTTACTTGTACATGTTTTGGTAAATGACTACACAATAAAACGTAAAACAATTTTGTTATAATATACCAAAGTATTTTTAAACGCTATTATATTGAAACAGTCTACACGCCTTAATATTAGGAGTCAAATTTTAGATTTACATTTGTGTGGTGAATTTAAAACAAAGCGCTTAGAAAGTTTAATATGTTCAAGTACTTTATTATACTCTAATACTAATTTGTTAGATGGCAGCGTGGTAAATGAGTAAACCAATTTGTTTTATAATTTTATACCTATTAGTATTACAATTTATTGCACCATCGGTATGTTTATTTGCTATTTTTAATATAACAAACGTTTTAAAATATTTTTAAAAGTAGAGTTTGTAAAACAAGATTGTGTCATAGTACTTTCGGGATGTGTTTATATAACATTGGCATTATTCTTGCAAATATACTTAAAACTTTTTTTGACACTTTAAGATAGATTTTTTTTAGCTAAAAATACTATGGCACACATTAATAATTTCAACAAAGCTACGTCTACAAATGTTACATTAATTCAACTACAGCAGCGGGTTTCAGAACTAGAGCAACAGGTTCTCATGCTTCAACAACAGGTTGAGTTACTTTCTCGGCCGATCACAGCGAGACAGATATCTGTGAATACAAACACATCTGAGCACAGCCAGAGGTGCCAACAGCAGAACAGCACTATAAATGACGGTTGCTCATGTATTTCTACAACATCGGTTAACAATTCCACAGTATCTACTGGATTGCGCCTACTTATTCATCAGACCTTGAACAGTGTTGCAACAGAGCTTGTTAAAGACAACGTCACATTTCATGATTGCTCTGGCACAGAGTTTGTATTTATGCGTCTTTTGACATGGCCTCATCAACCCTTGCAACTGCGGCTGTCACTTAA
>JANBSE010000305.1:0-12454 GCA_027578475.1 Coemansia sp. RSA 2607
GGACGGTCATAAGCGGGGTTGTACTGGATTAGAAACTTTAACAGTTTCCGACAACCACAAAAAACGCACAAGCAAAGCAAGGGCGGGGTTGACACATTATCCTCTGCCCAGGCTATTGCTTGCCCGTGGCGCCCAGGTGTCAACACATAAATACCTCACGTTTGGCACCTTGGGTTCCCCCACCTTTCATTTTTACTCAGACCCGATATTGTCATATCCACACACCATCATCAGCGTTGTTTCTACCCATTTTAAAGCCAAATCCCTTTCTTTTATCTAAACTAGAAAGACTTTACACCATATAAAAAATCTACAAGACATGCTGCACTACCCGATGAGCGCCTACGAACAACACCTGCCGCCGATGCCAACGTTCGGCAGACGGCCGAGCTTTTCGCAGTCCCAAGTGTACAACACATCGAGCTACAAATACGCAATCTTTGACTTTGACAACAAGACAAGTCCTGAGATCTACTCGCCCCTAAACACAAGCTGCGACAACTACTCGTCGTTCCGCTCGTTTCTGCCAGTGTTCAACTGCTGCTACGCGGTGTACAAGCTGTCGTTTGTGCGCAACATGCGTGCGACCAACGTGGTCATTTTCTACACATGGCTGCCGCCGGCAGCGTCGGAGGCTGAGAAGCAGAGATACCGCGCCAACGCCAGCAATGTTGGCAAGCAGCTGAGCCACTATGACATCCACTTTGAGTGCTCCGAGTGGCGCGAGTTCCAGCACCACAATGCTGTGGCAAAGGTCTGCCGCCTAATGAATGAGGTGGGATTGTAAAAACCTTAATTGCGCTTCGGAACCAAGGATGGGGATATAGTGGACGTGAGAGAGAGGACGAAAGACAAAGCGTGCGTGCATGCCCATGCGACATATTCCGAAACACGTTTTTCTTGGCTATTTCTTGCCCTTCTCTCAGTTCTTCACTCTTCCCCAACTATCCTGCTAATCCTGCCTTTTTTGGTTGGTTGACTGACTGTCTGACTTACGTCCCTTTTTTCTTATACTCGAGAAACAGGGTCAAAAGGGTTTAGCTTGTTTATTTCTCTGCTTTAGGAGAAGCAAACTCCGCAGCTAAAACCCGTGTCTTTACACCGCTTCTACAATTCATCAGCTGTCCACCAAATACGCAAAAAAGCATTCCCTTTTTAACTCGGTCGACTCCTCATCATGTTTCCTACGCATCACCCAATCCTCGCAAACCTTGAATCTCATACACTGTGTAAAGTTTTTCCCATTTTCCCCCTTTAAACTTGTCTCTCTTTTCTCGCCTCTTCTTTTTTTCTTTAAACGAATGTGAATATATTTTATCCCCTCTCAATCAGTAAATTAGTATTACCGATGGGTGCATGTCCCCATATGCACGGTAGGACGCAGGGAAACGAACCAAACTGTCGGCAATCGAGACACCACTGTGGCACTTGCTCCCTAAATTGCGTTGGGGCTTGATAGCAAAGACGATGGAAAATGGGTAGGTGGACATGAGGATTCGGAAATTACGGAGTACGGATATATCAATTGAAGATAAAACGCAACCGGATTTGACATGCCATCTCGCACGATGCAGGCAAATGTGTGTTTCCTGATGTCTTTGCCTCATTTGGCGAACAATGCGAGTTCATGTCCCTTTTTTCAGAATGTGTCTTCTCTCTGCTTTGCCCCTCCTCCTCTTCCTCCTGCCATTATCCAGAAAACTCGCACCATTTATCTCCTCTTGTCCGTGCCTCATTTTGCAGTGGCACTCCCTCAAGCACCTTTTTTCACCCCTTCTCTCACATTAATTTTTGTTTAATGAACCATATATATCCTGCTTTAATCAATCAGATACGGGTTTAAATCATGCTAATAGATGACCTGGATGACGCCATGCTCGCCCGAATATTTACCACGGTGCAGTCGACGGCTGTCAGCCACTCGCCGCGTCTGCGCACGTACAAGCATCTTTTGGCACTTGCCGCTGTAAGCCGTAGGTGGCGTCGACTGATGCACGCGTATCTGCACTCGACGGTCATCATGGAATATCGTCCAAAACGGGCAACATCACCAATAGCAGCAACAACAACAACAATAACGGCAACAGCAGCAGCAGCAGCTGGAGCGACACCCAACGGGCATCCTGCGGACAAGCGGAAGCGCAGTATCGGCAGCAGCATGTGGTCGTCCAGGACTTATATCCGCAAACCCAAGGCAAACGGCACAGCGGTGTACCCTCAGCAGCAACAAAAGCAGCAACAACACAGGGAAGTAAATCACCGGGCGGCCGAGTGGGTCAGCAACATCAGTGTTTTGGCACTACAGGCTACGCAGCCGATGCTTGCAACCAAGCTGCGGATCCAAGCATTTGTTGATTCCGCCAACTACGCGCTGCTTATCGACGCAATGAAGAGCAACGGCTTTGAGCAGCAAAGGTGGACAAATGTGAGCATGATTGAGTTTATCGAATTTGCTGCCGTTCCGACATCCCCCGATCAGCAGCAACAACTGCAGCAGGTGATGCAGACTGCGTCAGCTCTGGAGCCGTCGTACGCAGGCGTCACCAGGCTGCTTGCGGAGCACATGCCTTGTGTCGAGGATATCAGCAGCAGCACGTGGGATATCAGCGCGGCCAGCCGGTGTCTTGCTACGCATCTTGTCAGGCAGTATGGAGCAGCACTCCGCATGTGGAACATCCAGACGGTGCCCAGCGGGATATCGGTCGGCCAGCCCAAGATTGGAAACAATCTGACTGTGCTACACATCCAAACGGCGCAACTGCAGCTTCTTGGCAAGTCCTCTGTTCCGGCAGAGCAGCTGCAGACGCTCACGTTATCACATGCGCCTCCGTTTTTCTCCTGGCAGTCGTTTGTAAGCAGCAGCGGCAACGTTGGATCCAACAAGCTCGAGTTTACCTCGCTAACAGCACTGACCATTGACTACGAGAAAGACAACGTGGCCAATGACACGCAGAGAGACGACGCCACGCGAGTCATAAAAAGCCCTCATGTCACAATGGGCGTCGACCCTCGGTCCATTTCTTTCCCACACCTCGCCGACCTAACTATCCGTCGCGTACCATACACATACACCTCCGCCTGGTCCATGTTCCTTGCCGCGCCTCTAAAAAAGCTGCATGTAGCCGGAAAGCACGCGCACGTGCGCTACATCGACGTCCGGCTACTCAAAGACATCGACTGCGTGGATTTCCATCTGTATCTGTCGACAAACTCACAGGGCAGATTTACTTCGTTTGTAAAGAGTCTGCTGGCTGCAGAGTCAAACATGAGGAGCGCGTGGCTGCGCCATTCAGAGGTTTTCCCGCTGTCGGTGCCACAGACCGCAGGCTGGATCAATTTGCGCGAGCTCAACATCACCGCATACATTCCTCCGTTGGCGTTACTCAGTCTTGTCTCGCAGCTGCCCAAGCTGCTTGTGCTGGTTGCCCAGAGGATTGCACGCGACGCCAGCGAGGCGCTGCTCGATGACTCGACGTTTGTCGAGCTTGCTTACCTGAAACCCAAGACTGTATCGAGCACCAGCGTGAGACATCTGCAGTTGCATATGGCTGGAACGGGGTTGCGCGTTACGTCGCTGCAGAGCATCTGCTATGTGTTGCTGAGCATGCCAAACGTCAAACGGCTTGCCGTCAAGCAGGGATACTTTTCGCGCATCCACGAGCTGGTTCGCGTGCATGCTAAAGAATATCCACAGTTTCTGAAGCTGGAGCTAGTAAACCACATTGCTATGCAGATGAAACCTTCTCTTGCTCTTTAAATGGTTTTGTTTGATATATACTGTAATAATATTTATTTTTGAGTGTTGTTTACAATATTTTGTTTACATCAAACACATACATATGACCCAGGATTATTGGTGAGAGCTCTGCGACTCTTTTATCAGGCGAGAAAACAAACTGCGTTTGTTGGAAAGCAGGCTTGCAGGCGTGTCGTACTCTGCGACCGTGCCATTGTCGATGACCAGGATCATGTCGCTGTCAGTTACAGTTTCAAGCCGGTGGGCAATTGTCAGAACAGTGCAGCTCCTAAACTGCTCACGAATGGTCTTTTGGATAATAGCATCAGTTACATTGTCGATTGCCGCCGTTGCCTCGTCGAGAACCAGGATTCTGGCACACTTGAGCAGCGCGCGGGTCAGGCAGATCAGCTGCCGCTGCCCAATGCTAAAGTTACTTCCGCCCTGCTCAACCTCAAAATCAAGGCCCTTGTCCTTGGAGCGGATGTACTCTGCCAGATGCGCGTTCTCAAGCGCATTCCATATCTGCTGGTCCGTGTAACTGCCGATTGGATCAAAGTTTTCTCTGACCGTGCCGACAAAGAGCACCGGGTCCTGGGGGATGATGGAGAGCTTGTTGCGCACGTCAAACAGCCCATACTGCGAGATATCGTGGTCATCGATCAGAATCTGTCCGTTGGCTGCCTCGAGAATGCGGAACAGCGCCAGGGTCAGCGAAGACTTGCCGGCGCCTGTGCGCCCAACAATGCCGACTTTTTGCATGGGCTGCACGCAGAATGACACGTCGTTAAGCGTGAGCTCAAGGTTGTCACGATAGCGTGTAGAGTAGTTTCTAAACTCTACTTTTCCCTGCTCGGGCCACGACACCGGCGGGCGATTGCCGTCGATAACCTTGGGCGCCTCACTAGGCAGTTCCGAGTATTCGACAACGCGCTCCAAATCCGTCATTGCATTTTCCGCATCAACGTAGCTGCTCACAGACGAACTGAGCGAGCCGGTCAAGCTGATTGCATAGGTAATCGACAGACCAACCAGACCAGCATCGCCCTGTCCGTAGTAGTGGAGAACACCGACCGCAAACAGCGTGACTGCTAGAAGAATCAAATCGCCCAGCCACTCTAGTCTGAGCCCCAGCCACCTGTTAATACAGTTGTTGATGTATGACGCCTGAAAGTTGTTTTCCATAAACTGCTCGTTATCGGTAACAAACCTTTGCTGGTGCGCAAACGCGCGGATCGACGCTGCTCCGCTGATTGTCTCCTGGAAATGCGAGTACACGGGGCTCCTTGTAGACGATACGATACGCGAAATCTCACGGCTGCTGGTCGAATACGTGTGCTGTAGGTACCGGTATGCAAAAATAATGGGCACAAAGGCAACTAGGAGAGCGGGCATCGAGATCCCAATAACCGCGACTGACGAGAGGATATTAAACACAACACTGAGGACTGCAGACATTGCCCATGGGATGGTCAAATCGCAAGTCAGCATATCGGCAGAGAACCGGTTGATAATCCGCCCCATTGGCGTAACGTCAAAGTATGACATTGGCGAATGCATTACTCCAAGAAGCATGTTGTCGTGTATATTTTCTGACGCCTTGATCGAGCACTTTGTCCAGATCATGAGTGTGCGCAGAGAAGTCACAACGGCACTTGCCAGCCCCAGTATTCCATATGTCGCTAGATAGAACGATACTTCATGCTGACTGAAAATCCCAGGCAACCTTGTGCTGTCGTTTTCGTTTTTCGAAGCCCAATGCTTAAGCCAAAAGTTTGACGCTATGCCTGTAAGTGAGGCTAGGACCTGCAGAACAAAGTACAGGATTACGTTTTCCAGCCCGCACGCCTTTACGTACCTGGAATAGATGCTTGTTTTGATAATTCCATGCTGGTTAGCCTCACTCTGAATCAGCTGTCCAGTTTCCAGATCATCGACGCCATCACTGTAGCTGGATTCGCTACTCATGTCAGCCACAACTGCTGGTGTAGAACATGCCATGAGTGCTTTCCCATAGTCTGATTTTGCACAAGTGATCAAGTCGCAATTTTGCAGCTCAATGGAATCTGAGGTGCTGCTTATAAACTTGTGTACAAAGTCAAACATTGTACCTTTGCAACTCATCAGCCTACTGAATGTACCTTGCTCCACAATATTTCCGCCATTCAGCATAATGACAAGATCGGTAGCTGGAAGATATTGGACGGAATTAGTAACCAGAATCCGTGCACGATTAGCCAATAAACCGGTTGGACCAATAACCTGTGTAAACAAGTGCTTGCTCACATGGGCGTCAACGGCAGCCAAGGGATCATCGAGAATATAAATATCTGCGCGAGCATAGACTGCACGGGCTAGCGATAAACGTGTCTTTTGACCGCCAGACAGATTAATACCCTTCTCACCAATTTCCGTCATATCGCCAGCAGGAAGCATCTCAAGATCCGGTTTTAGTGCGCATGCCTCGATTACCTTGTCGTAGAATTCAGGATCTAGCTCATGGCCAAACAGAATGTTGTCTCGGAGTGTAGCATTGATTATCCACGGTTGCTGCGGAACATATGCAACTGAACCACGTATAGTTACATTTCCGCACGTCTTTATCATATTTCCAAGAATAGCAGACACCAGCGATGACTTTCCTGAACCAACCCGACCAATGACAGCAACTAATTCGCTGCGTTTGCATTGGACAGACACATTGCTGATTGTTGGGTTCTCATCAGCCGATAGCCATTTGAACGACCCGTTCTGAACATTAACAAGAACGTCATCAGAGGAACAGGTGGTATCATAGCGGTCATAGTGAATGTAGTCCGTTGCAGACTGGTCAATCTCATCGGAAGACAAAAACTCTTCAAGCCGTTTAATTGAAACCATTGCTTGGACAATTGCAAATATCATGTATGATGCCTGGTTGATTGGTTCCCTAATCATGTTAAACAGCGACATTGACACAAACACTAGCTTCAACGATAATGGACCATGTGACTGGTTTCCAAATAAACTATACGTAGCAAAAGCTGAAAACGTAACCAGGAATGGAAGCATCATTAGTACAAACATGTTATAGGTTTGATAAATGCCACTTGTTTTGATAGCATCTAGCTCCTGGTTGTTGCGAATGTTGCGGATCTTTTTGATAAAGGGGTTTTCCCAAGCATAGAGCTTAATCACCTTAATCCCTGCAAGAACCTCATCTATAATCCGTATGCGCTTGTCCTTGTATTGCATAGACAGGAATCCCAAATTGATCATTGTTTTTGAAATATGCGAAGAAAGAGGAATGCCGATAATGGTAAACACAATTCCAACAAACACACTCCAGCCTAGCATATTGTAGAGCATATAAAGAGCAATGCCGATCTGCAGTGGCAGACTCCACATCTGGTATGATATGTCACCTACAAAATACGACACCTCTGCTGTATCGATACTCATGCGCGAGATAATCTCTCCAATACTGTAGAGTTTCTGAGAGTCATTTGATAAAATCAGCGTCTTCTGGTAGATTGCTGCCATAAGGCCAGTGCGCACACGAATGTTTGTAGTATAGCCCATTGTAGAAATCTGCTGCATAAACACAGTTCGAATTGTAGCAACCAAAAACATGGCAACTGCGTAGAAATAGCCATATTCTATTGGCTTGGCATTTGGTGTACCGTAGGTGCTAATAAAGTCAATCAGATGAGCCAGCAAGACTGGGTGAGCAAAGCTTATTAGGTCATATGCCAGTCTAAGAATCCATCTGCCACTTATCTCAGGCCAAAATGTACGCACGGTAGCTCCAATCAAAGAGAGGCGACCAGACTCAGTCTCGTCTTTCCACTTGCTCTGAAATAATCTTGAAATGGTATGTGGTTTATTTTTGCTGCCGAGTTTAGGAATATCGCTAAATGTTAGCGGTCGACGTAGCCCTCGTGTAAACATAGGATTTAGCCATCCGTAAGTAAATTGTGAAAAAATGTTGGCCCTGTCTTCAGGCGATCGGTAGCATTTGTCGGTATCGTTAGTGTTACTACTTTCTAGATAATCATACAAGGCACGGGGCTTGGGTAGCATTTCCAAAAACATTGCTGCCATGGTCAGCAAAATAAGTGCTCCAATTGATAGTATCGGCACTGAATAGAAATTATATTTGCCAATTATCAAAGTAGTGCGCAGACGGATTGTGGAAGTGATGGCTGTAACTAACCAGAACAACAATAAATAAGTAGAACCAACAGGATTTGTACACTGCTCGTGATAGTGAAGATAAGCAGCAATGACTACCGCAATGATCTGAATGCCTAATGCAATGGAGATAATATTATACTGCGGCATTATTCCAAACCGAATTATATGCTCTGCAGCGGATGCTACAAAAGCCAATGATGCAACCAACATTTTAGAAATGAGTTGCAATTTCAAAACATTGTAGAGTGGAAGAGTACAACTTGATTTGAGACGATACACACGTACAAGAGCAAAAGCAATAAACACCAAGTTTAAAACCAGCATAATGATGCCATACTCAAAGCATAATGTAAAATCAACAGGACGAATGGAACTAACAGGTTTCCAGCCTTCGGTGCAGGGACAAAGCGATTGATTCATATTATATACAAATAAATTATAAATTTGCAGACAAGAAGAAAAATGAGTTGAAAGTAAAAAAAAAATATGACAAAAACAGCAGGGAATCATGCCTTGAATTTAAAGCTTGTGCCTAATATACTCATTCAATAAATTTTAAAGTAGAATTAAAAGAAAAGTCTTTAAAGCCAAGTATGTCTTTTTTAAATAGTTCTGCATTGAATATAAAGGTATTTACTCTTTTTTCTTTCAATATTCTACAAAAAGAAATATGTATGATTCAATAAATGACAAGTCTTGGCTTGTATAAATAATTAAATAATTCAATTTTACAAAATAAATACAGCTTTCAAGAAAAATAAATGTAGCTGGCCATACTGGCTTGGGTTGAGTCTATGTAACATATATATATATATATATATATTCAAGCTATTTACCCTCGGAATGAAGTAGATGCTGGAGATGATCCAGCATCAGAAAACGTTTTGGGTTTAACAAGAATTTCTGAAACTACGGGCGAGATGCTGAGCGAGATGCTGGGCGACGCGCTTTTCTCGCTCTTGGCTTTTGTAGTTGGGGTTACTGGCGAAAGCGACTCTGATAAGCTCCGACTACGCTGTGATCCTTTATTAGAAAATATACGAGCGTCAGGCGAGATACAGGTAAACGAGCGAACATCTTCGATATCATTGTTTGCGTTTTCGTTGGAAATTGGCGTATTGTGACGTGAATGATTAAAATATATCGAGCTTTTCCTTTCGTTGTTGGACATTGATCTGGAATGGTGATGCTGGGGCGGATAGTAACTCCTAGGTTTAAGCGGTGCCTCCTTTGGCGCATGGTTCCAGATATGGTTTGGAGTCTTGGGATTTGGCAAATAGTTTGCAGGACGAGAGTAAGGATGACTACGAGCATTGTAATGTCTTCTGTCAGGGTGTCTGTACTCTGGATAATATGGTGGATGCCTATCCTCCACCCATCTTGGCTCCTGGGGATAGTAGGAAGGAGTGTACTCGGGCTCGTACCTATAGTGGTCAGCATGCCTGTGGCGGTATTTGGGGCTATAGTAAGCGTCATGAGGATGGTAGTCATCTGGATGGCCACCGTACGTCCTTGGCTCCCAGTCAACACGCGTTCGTGGCATGTGTCTGCTTGTTGGCGGTTGCGCATAGCCATACCTAGAGTTTCTGTAAATTCCATGTGGTGAAACGGAGCGAGCATAGTATTCATTTCGCTCGACTCTGGGCCCCTGCTTGTGATGCATATATGCATTTGTGTTATTCGATGGAGGTGGGCTGTTGTGGTTCCGTGTATGCTTGACTTTGTAGTCTTCTGGTGCCTGCTGATAGGAGATTTCTGGCATAGCAGCCTCAAAACTAGAACCGGTGCCAGGGCACTCCTGTTCGCATATTTGAGCCATGTAGCTCTTGAGAATTGACAACAGCTGGGGCACCTGGGGCTTTTGCTCTAATAGAAAATCTTGGTCATACCTTGTAATAGTCTGTGGCTGCTTGCTGTTGATGTATGTGCGAGCTAGACGGCATGCGCATTGATACATAAAGTCTGACATGTTGGACTTGTGGATATCAAACATGTTTCCCAGCCACTGTTCTAACAGCTTGCTTCCCTGGTTAGGACCGCGTGGAAATGCGTATTCAGTTCCAGAGCAAGCAGCCTGGGAAACTGAAAACGAGAGGAAATCTATAATACATTTGGCAAAACGCTTGCAATCCTTGTGGAAAATAGACTTGCCCTTGAACAGCAGACCAGAGTTGAACAGGTGGCGGAATGGAACAATGGAGCGGGTCCACATGTTGATGTGCTTGTGATTAAGCTGGTGGAAGGTGAAATCTGGCGTGTTTTCCTTTAGCTCAACAAGAAGCGCTAGGCATTCAACAGAGCGGTGCTCAGCTCTCTTGTTTGGAAATTTTAATTCAAGCTGTTTGGCAATGTCTTCCAGATTTTCACCCTTGTTGAGGCTATCCTGAGCAAACTCAATTATTGACGGGTCAACGTACTTGTGGTTTAGTATTAGGCCGTCGGTGCCGTTGCATGCGGTGTGTGTTGCTAGTGTGTGTACGAAGGAATGGTCAGCGGCAGATGTCCATACAGCACGGTCGTTCTTGGATTGTGGAGCTTCTGAACCGGTCGCAGAAGTAGAAGAGTTTACAGTAGACATTATTAAACGAGTATGCGGGAAAATATTAGGCGAATATAAAACGGGAGATTCGGAATTAATTATCTAATATATATGGATTGAGGAAATATGCAGGGAAATAATATTCTATATGAAATACAGTGATATAGAAAGGGGGCAAAGCGGGGGCGATGTAGTAAATAAATAAAATTGTGAAATGGAGGCATCAAGAATACCCTAGCTGCTCATTCAATATATTTTTATTTATTTTCATATTTTTCTTCGACTTTACAACTGGCTAATATTAAATGCAGGGGTGTGTTGTAGCTAGCATTTGATTAAATTTATTTTAGAAAGGACAATTAATTGGCTTTGGTTCAAAAAGAAAAATTGAAGATTAAAGAGAAATAAAGGCTTTAGCTCCATTTCGGTGGATGCGAAAAGAAAGAAAAAAGGTGTTGAATAATGAGCAAGCTAAAGAATAAAAGCTAGGAAAAGCGGGGAGGAGCATCAACAGACAATTTTAAAAGCAAGACGTTGTTTATTTTATAAAGAAAAAAATTCAATTACAGCTGCGCACACAATCTAGTGTGTTGATTGCAATGTATTTTACAAAAGGATGATAGAGAGGAATAATGTCTTGGCGCGCTCTTTGGGCATGTCTTGGCGTAAATGTGCTTTATAATGCCCCACCTTTTTAATGTAAAGTCACAGGAAATGAAACGTGCAAAGAAAAAATGGTAAAGATGCACAATCCCTGATTAATCATCTTTTATTCATCAAGGCTGGACCGAGCAAAAAAGCATAACTGCTCAGCAGGAACAGGTCTAAGGTAGCAAAACACACAATGCGATGCAATGCGTTAAAGGGAAAAAAGGTGGTGGGGGAACGCAAGTATCAGAAAAAAACCATCCTGGTAGCTTCACCAAACTCAAGCTCAGCCAGATGTCGGACGAAGGGAGAGAGACGCGGGACGTTAAGCAGGGGCCGGAGACATTCGTAAAAGTGCTTGGAGTAAAAGCTGTACATGTTGAGCCTGCGCAGCGACGGAACACGGGCAATAACGCCGACAAGGTTGTAGAAAAGCGCTTCCTCGGTGCCGCCGCGGCACAGCACGTCGGGCGAGAACACCAGCAGACTGGTGCTGATAGGCTCGAGACCCCCGGCCAACAAAACGTCAGCCAGGCCCTCGGGCGTACGCGCCTCAGGCGGCGGCTGCACAAGCAGCGTGCGCTCCAGGTCCAGTCGCTCGAGCAGCGGCAGGCAGCGCAGCAGGTCAGGCAGGTCTTCAAAACATAAGCTGATCGATAAGTGCAGGCGGCGCACGGTCGCGCACAGCGTCCGGTCGACCGGCGGCGCGCGCACGCGGCACTGGGAGCTTGAAACCACGTGCAGCAGCTGCAGCGCCGGAGCCTGCAGCCCCATGGCCAGCGCCAGAAACCGGTCAGCGTGCACTGCCTGCCGGTGCTTTAGCTCGGAAAACAGAATGAGCGAGCACCGCTGCAGCGAGGTAAAGCCACGCAGCCTTAGTCCCTTGAACGCTCCAATGTCGCCCGTTATGCGCATCACGACCAGCTGCCCCACGGGCACGTCTTTGAGAAATTCGCTGACCCGCCCAGGGTACTGGTTTAGCGTCAGCGACGTCAGCTTGGGAAAAAGTGGTCGCCGGCCGTCGGTGCGCAGCACGTGGTATTTGGGTGAGGGATCGGGGACTGACATGGCCTTGAGCTTCGGGTTGCCCTTGAAACTCTCAGGCTGCGTCCCAGTGTTCTCTGCAGAGTTCTCCCACGCGTAATCGCTCTCGGTCTTTGCCATGGGGATGGACCGGTAGGGCACGTGGAAGGTCACCTCGAGCTTGCGCAGCTCAGGAAACTCGATAACGCCCGGCTGCTGGCCGCTGCCGTCGGAGCTTGGCGCAGTGTTTACAAAGCGCTGCCACAGGTACTCGATCGGCACGGAGCTAAGCGACAGCACCTGCAGCGCCTGTGTAGATATTCGCGGAATAT
>JANBSE010000306.1:0-12415 GCA_027578475.1 Coemansia sp. RSA 2607
CGTACCTCCCTCGTGCACAACCTCGAAGACCCTTACGGCTTCGATCCTGCGCGCGCCTGGAGCTACCCGCTGCCCGAATTCGGCGGCGTGTACTCTCCAGACGTTGCTGTTATCCGCGAATCCGAGCTTGATGGCTACGGCTTCCTCGACGAGCCCGTGTACCTCTCGTTTATCAACGCAGCGCCCTACGCCAACGTGCACGTCGACGAGATCAACCACTTTGGCCGCAAAACAACGCGAATCGTCGAAGAGACGGCGCGCAATTACCGGCGCAAGATGGAAGCCATCTTGAATATTGCGCGCGACCAGGGACACCAGTCGGTGGTCCTCGGGGCCTTTGGGTGCACGGGGTCGCACACGGTGGTCCAGCAGATGGCTGAGATGTGGAGAGAGGTTATTGACACGTCGCCGTATGCGTTCCGCGAGTTCTTTGATGATATTTCGTTCGCCTTGCCGCTAGCTCAGGAGAAGATGGCTGTGTCGGCTGCCGGCGACGACTCGCCCACGGGTGAGCGGCCGTCGATTGCAGCAACGTTTTCCGAAACTTTTGGCATCAAGATTGACAGCATCGACTTTTTCTAAAGTCAAGAAGTCTAACCTCTTCATGTGCCAGGAAAAAAGCGCTAAATTTTAATTTGCCTTTTTTTCCCAAAATAAATAAGAGTTTAAAATTTTACTACTGCTAATTGGACGCTTGGTTGTGATTAAAGAAGCACTGCGTCAGACCTACCATTCTACACTACACACTTTTTTCTTCCTTTCAATGGGTCTTTCGACGCCAGATACTAGCCATCTGCGCGATCCACAGTTTGCATCCGTGTATGAGCCTGCCGAGGACACATACCTGCTGCTCGATGCGCTCGAAAACGATCGCGCTAGACTGCACGCTCAACGGCCAACCATCTGTGTTGAAATCGGTAGCGGTTCAGGCTGCGTCTCAGCGTTCCTTGGCCAAGTGCTTGCTCCCCACGGCTCCCTCATAATTTCAACCGACATCAACCCGGCAGCCACGCTTGCTACGCAGCAGACGACCGAACGCTCGTCGGGACCTGCGGTATTCACTCAATGCCGCATGCGCTTTGTTCAGGCGCTTGAGCAAAGGCTCCAAGGAAGCATCGACGTACTGGTGTTCAATCCACCGTACGTTGTGACACCCGAAGAGGAGGTAGGCGGCACTGGAGAGGCAGCTGCATGGGCTGGTGGATGTGACGGCCGGGTAGTGGTTGATCAATTGCTGCCACATGTGTCGATGCTGCTGGCGCCCGGCGGTGCATTCTACTTGGTGGTTATTGAGGAAAACCGACCGGATGAGATTATCCAGTTGATGACTGCGCAAGGACTGGATGGTGAGCGTGTGCTTGAGCGCAGGGCTGGACGCGAACGTCTATCGGTCCTAAGATTTACCAAAAAGCAAGGTGTTTAATTGTAAAAACTTTTAAAAAGGTGCACAAAATACTTGTAAAAAAATAACTTTTTTACACAGGTTATGTTATAAATCTACACAATTTTTAATTGAAAATAACTTCAAGGCAATACAAAATTTAAAAATACATACCGATAAATTATTATAGCATCTATTAAATTTAAAAAAAAAATAGACTCAGGCTGTTATAAGATAGTACCATATTTATATTAACTGTTTAGACAGCTACGTCAAAAACAGTTATTCCAAAAATAAAAAATAGACAGGTAACTAAAAATAACATTCCAAACACTTAATAATGTAGAGCTATACCTCGTTGTTAGATGATTATATTCTGTGATTACACATGCTCGGTCAAGAGACTAGCATGTACAACACAACATGATGCCGAGCTTGTACATGCCGCCTTGAACGAGCTTGCCCTGATAGCATTCAAGCATTGGGCAACGCTCTAATAAAGCATAGTAAGGCAGACTTTAGTGATAAGTTTGTCTTTCAGAATTTTTAATAGTTTGTTAATATATTAGTACTTGTTTCGTTATTCCATCCATTCATAATAACAAACTTTATATGTCAATTCAAGTGTTTATTGAAATTTTATATAAAACAAGAGTATTTTTTATTAATAATTAAGTCTAAACAATAATTGAATTGACATGACTAGTGTTACATTTTTATAGCACAAGTGTAATGACCTGGATTAATGCATAATCTAAGAAGTGGATGTTGTTGATCCTAGTTATAAATGTAAACTAATTAGTCTGGAGACTATGTTAAGACATTAAATACTAAAAGATGTAGTTGTAGATATAACCACTTATTATACTCTAAAATAAAGTTGTTATTAAAATGTTTAAACATGCTCATTCCTCTATTTTTTCTTTAATCTTTACACATTCTTTATTTACTTGCACAGCATAATTTATAACTTTATAATTGTATCTTGTTGTGCACTCAAATTTTTAATATTTGTCTCTTTTACTTAACTTACTGGAGGGTTTTAATGGTCTGTTACAGATACCTTTCCCTTACCTTTAAGATTTTTGTCTAAAACTTTTTATATTTAAATACAAAATATAACATTTTTATTTCAATGACTTGAAACAAAAACAGAGGTGGAGCAACCTCCAAGGTAAGCACTTTATTTGCTGACACACCTGGAGTGGCTTCCACTATTGTTACGGTTTATGGATAATGAATAGCTGATGAGATCAGCAGCACCACTAAGTTTATTACAAAGACAGTTATACAATCTTATATGATAAACTAATACACTACTAGTTTCCATGAAAAAGTTGCTGAGTAGATTTATGTTTTGTCTGAGGTATCGCTAAAACACAAGCAAAACATAGGTGGAATTGCTACTACTGCTGTTGCTCCTTTATCTGGTAGACCAGACTACTAATTTTACTAGTATAAATGCAGCATTGTTAAGAGAATCAATATAATTGTGCAGGGTTTGACGTTATTTATTGGTATACACAGCGGCTGAATCATGAAAACTGGCAGAGACAATATATAAATGATGTTATTTATATTTGTTAGTTTTTCTTACGAGGAATCTATAAATTTATTCAGTTGAAAAGGAAGAAACCCCAGTTTACTAATATACTCTACATAATAAAAAGACAGTGTGTGTTCCTTAGTTTTTTTTGGCCAACTTATAACATAGTTAATTACAAAATTTAAAGTATATCCGTGTTTTTTGCAAATTAATTCAATGCCAGCAAAAGTTCATAAATAATTACCAAAATATTAACAATGAAATTACGGCATAGGAGACAAGAGAAAAATTGTATTTTAATAAATAAGCTAGTTTTACTTCAAACGGCCACCTCTACTTTTTTTCTATTACATATAGACAGGTTTCCTTTTTATTGACTGACTTCGTTCTTAATTTCGTGAATGCAGTTTTTCAGATCCTCTGTGATGTCTTCAACAAATTTTTGATTGCCATGGGAATTGCTGGTTGCCAATTGTAAAAGGAAGTTTTCAATATCGTCTATTAATTGATCCAGTTCCATATCTGCTTGACTGCATGCATTTTGTTCTTCTATTTGTGCTTCAAATACCCTTTGGACCATAGTAATGTGTGCTTTTAATATTTTTAGAATTTATAAATACAAAAAATAAAAAATTTGAAATATAAGAGAGAAAAGCATTCATTTTACTAGCACTCTTTTATATTTTAATCATGTATTATTAAAGCAGCCAACGTTGACTTGATGTAATTGCAGGAAACAGTAAAGTCTCAAACATACAGCACGTGTTGTTAAATAATTTACAAAGCAATTTAATCATTCGCTTTCTCACTCCACTCGAACAGATGCTTTTCGCGCATAAACTTTTCGACGTGCCGGCGCTCGGGAATCGACGGTACAGCGCCCATGCGTGTTACTGCTAGACCAGCCGCATAGGTTGCCAGACGCATAGCATGCTCGACCATCATGGGCGTCAGCTCCGCAAGAGCTCCGATGCTTTCGGGCGAATCAGCCTGCGCACGCGCCAGCTCAGCCGCAAAGTACCCAACCCACGTGTCCCCGGCGCCCGTCGTGTCTCGCACATGCTCCTTGCCAACCGGCGCGCACTCCATACAGATTACCGCTACACTTTCGTTGTGCTCCCCACGTCTGTCAGCCTGCTGTTTGACGTCGCTGTCTGCAGTATGTATTTCGTGCGCGTTTTCTTGCGGCCGCCGCACTAGCCCCAGGCATCCGCTGGCACCCAGAGTGACAGCCAGCACGTGCAGCTTGAGCTCCTGCATCACTCGCTCTGCCATTTCTGTGTCGTCGGCATGTTCTAGACCAAGGTGGCTGGCCAGCCCCTGGAGCTCCGTCTGGTTGACCACCAGGACGTCCGCCATCCGTGCTAGTTTGCCTGCGTTTTCCTGCATCGGCGCTGGGTTCCACAGCACACGCATTCCCCGGGCACGCCCGATTTCCATAGCCTCGGCCACAGCCGAAGTCTCGTTGGTCAGCATTAGCCAGTCGCCGGCACGTGCCCCGCCCAGTGCCCTCTGCACCTCCTCGCCGGTGATCCGCTGGTTGGCTCCCGGAAACAGCACAATGGCATTCTCGCCTTGCGCGTCCACCTGAATGATCGCGCGCCCGGTCATCGATGACGAATCAACGGTGATGTGCTCGGTGTGTGCACCGCAGCTTTGAAGCAGGTCGCAGAGCCAGCGCCCGTCGTCGCCAACCTTGCCTACTACGTGGACTGCGGCGCCGCTGCGGGCTGCGGCGATGCTTGCGTTTGCCCCTTTGCCCCCGGCGTTCTGCTGCCGCTCGGTCGATGACAGTGTCTCGCCTGCCCGCGCAATGTGCGGCACGCTGTATACTTCGTCGATGTTTATTGATGCTATGCTATATATTGTTGGATGCATTCTTGCTCAGTGGATATTGATTGGAGATGAAAGTTGGAGGAAGAGAGAAAAAGACGGAAACTGCTGAAGCTTAAAATGGTTTCCCCTTATCCTATTTATATATTTTAGCACACATGATCAGTTCTCGCATATTATAGATATAACCGTAAAGTTCAAATAAATTGTCAAATAGAAAAATAACAAAAAGTATATTGTTTACATATTTTAAAAGAATATGCACTCATGATTGGTGTCAGTATATTAAACTATTTTTATTCATATGTAGCAATATTCGTTAGGGTTAGATTAGAAAGATAATTACAAAACGAGCGAGAGGAACCAGTTATAACTTTAAAATAATAATTTAATAAACCTCAGAAAAAAACGTAATTCTAAAACAAAAAATCTTAAATTTGCACAGTGTTTCTTTTCGTTACCTTACTTTTACCACTTGAGCTTGCTTTCTCGTTTTTTCCCTAACATTACTAACTTAGTGGTTGTGTGTTCGTCGGCACTAAATAACTCTTAGCGCAAAACACTTCTAGGTTTCTTTTAATACTCGGCAGTAAAATGGTCGGCTAATCTGGATTGCTAGGATTGGTTATAAATTATAATATAGTTATAAATATACCATATTATGTAATTTTTCCAATTATAATAGAATTCTTTTATTTCTTTATTATTTAAATAATCAATCGACATTTCAGGCTTAAATTGAATTATATCTTCAACTATTTTGTTTAAGTTATCAACAATCACTTTTTTATTTGACATAATAACATTAAAGTAAATATCGTAATCACAATCGAATTTCGTTTTTTTTCTTTTTTGATTAAAATAATCAAAGTAAGAATTCTCATTATTTTCAATAATATTATTGACAAATTTAAGAAGACAATCAAATAACTCAAAATGTTTTTTGTAATCCGTCATTAGAATATCTACTATTTCTAGTTGAATTTTTGTCGTAGCTTTTTCAAGATAAAATTTTAAAAAGGTAGGACTAATTGCATTATTACTAGCAACGGTGTCAAAAATGTTTTCATATTCAATTAGCTTAGAAATAATGTCATTTTCATCTATATTAAAATAAATATGATTTATTTTAATTATAAGCTTGCATAAATAATCAAACTGTTCATCGTTTACAATCCTGTTGATATTTGTCATTTTTATTAATGATTAAATATAGTGAGTTCAAAAATTTTATGTGTAAGATTTTTAAATATTTTTCAGATTACAAGTAAAACAATATTAAACATGTTAAAGTAGACTAACAGTTGTTGTTTATATAATTTTTTACAAAAATTATTAATTTTAACAATATTGGACCAGCAAACAACCACTTACAAAAACTTAAAGGTAAGTTATAAAAAGCCTATCTGCAAAGAAGATAGAGTTTAAAAACTGTTTTTAACATTAGCCAATAAACTTAGTTTTTCTTTCAGTAGTACAAAATAAAACAATGCTTGTACTTTATATAATTAGTTTAGCTTACGTTAATAATAACAGCAAAAACATTATTGGGATGACAATTTTTCTATTAAATCTTTTTATTTCATTATAAAAGTTTTTGATAAATTTATTTTATAATAGAAGATAATTGTGCATAACAATATATTTGTGTGCATACGTCCGGAACATAATAGCAATTAAAAAGTGAATATTTCTTTCTACGCGTTTGTAAGGATTTGATAAAACTAAAAAATGGGTATGTCTTTGACGCAAAGCATTTGCTTGTTAATTGTTGGATTGGTTGAACAAAAATTTTTTGAAATGCAGGATAATGTGTGTAAGAAGTTTTTGAGTAGTTTAAAATACATGTACAGTTGTCATCAATTTTTTAATTTCTTTATTAACCTATTAAATATCTTTTATTATAATACCCAATTAAAGGGTTAGTCTATCTAATGTAAAACCTTTGCATTCTAGCGTAAAAAATCTGCCCTCCCGTTGGTCCATCAAAAAATCATGTGTTTAACCCTAAATTTCTTGATTGCTAATGCTTTTTGTGTGACTTTGTAGAACGGCAGTTTCACTCATATCAACGTCCACCTGTATCCTTATTAAAATTTTATTTTTTTCTTTTAAATACGCATTATATAAAACTTGACAAAATTTATTTCTTTGTTCACTTTTAATAAACCAACCCCTTTTTAAATAAAGCCAAACTTTTGGCAACGACAATTAGAAAAATATTTTGTAACTAAATTAATCCCTTGCAGCAAACAACCATAGAGCACCTTTCAAACCCCTTTTAACCCCAACCAGCGCAATGCCTGTCTAATCCCACTTTTAGTTGCCAAACGCAGCGCCCTTCTAACCCCTTGTCAGATTGGTGCTGAAAATAGTACTGTCACGTTCTTGGTGTTTATTGGTGCTTACAACAATACACTCACGTTTTGGCTTCAATGTTGTCAGCAAATATACAGCTAGCTGTTCAATACATCAATTAGTTGCATTTTTTTATTATATAAGTATAGTATTTTAGTTACATTTTACATAAGTTACTAGTTCTTTCAAAATAAAAGTTGTTGAAATAATGGTCATACTGCTACTAAGGTCAAAACTTTTCAATAATATAGAACGGTGCTGCGTCTGTCAACATGTAGCACAATTGCAGCAACACAGTTACTTTCACTGCAAAAAACAAGATCAAATAAGTATAAATGCCACCAGCAGTATATTTCTACGGGTTAAACAAGCGCTGCGCTTCCCGACTAAAGGAGAGGCCAGAAGAACGCTGCGCGTGCTAAGTGTTAAAAGCAATTAGAGAGGGGCTGCTCTTGCCAACAAGTGGTGCAACTTGTAAGTGCCTAAGCTTTAAGAGCGCATATTTGGCAACAAATGTACAACAGAAATTCAGCGTATTGTCAAATGCAACTTTGAATTATAAAAAAACAACAAACTCGGTAATAGCAAATATTTAAAAAGATACAAAAATAAACGTTGAAAAAAAATTGTAGAAAGAGGTTAGCGTAAATGCAAGTAAAGTTGCCGTCGTACATATCCGCTCAAAGTACTTAAGTGTTAAAAACTGTTAAGGAATATCACCTATTTTGAACGGGTCAATAAGAAAACGGTTTTTTTACTTTTCTGCAAAGTTTTTTTTGCTATATAGACTAGCTCTTTTGCAATACAACAATAATGTTAGTATCGTTTTTATTAAAAATATAGCAGAAAAAATAGTTTACTAGCCTAGGCTCAGTATTGCAAAACGTTATTAGTTTTGATATTATTCTATCAATGTTTTAAACACCTTTTTTTTTTAAAAAAAATATGTATAATATTTTCAGTTTAACTATACGTCTCATTTAATTCCAGCTTAAATATGATGGTATTACAAGTAATTTTATTTAGTTTATGTATTCTAGTTTTTAAGATAAATTGCTTTTATAAGATACATAATCATAAATATACCACATTATGTAATTTGTCCAATTATAATAGAAATCATTTATATCTTCAAAATTATTAAAATCATTTAACATTTCAGGCTTTGATTTAATTATTTTTAGAGTTATTAAGTATAAATCATTTACAATAATATTTTTATTTGATAAAATATCATTAATATAAATACTGTAATTGGAGCTATTGTTTAAATCTATTGTTTTTTGTATGAAATAATCAAAGTAACAGTTCTTATTATTGTAAATCATATCATTAATTAATTCACAAATACTTTCAGATAAATTAATTTGATCTTTGTATTTTCTGATTAAATCACATACTTTAAAAAATTCCTTATTTGTTGTAGCTTTTGCAAGATATATAGCTAAATCTTCTATTTCAATACTGTATTTACTACTAACAGTAATAAAATTGCTTTTGTATTCAATTAAAAGTCTAAGTAAGTTATTTTTTTGATCTAAATATGAATATATTTTATTTATTTCATGTATAAGCTTCCATAAGTGAGCAAACTGTTTACAATTTGAGAGCATCATTATTTCAGTCAAGTTTATATTCATTTTAGTTAATTATATTAAATTCAATGAGTATAGCATAAGTAATGTAAAAAAATTTGTGCAATAATTTTTTTTATAATGTCAACTTTGTTAAAAAACAACAAACTGCTGCTCTATATATTTTATATTTTTACAAACGTTAAATTTAAAATTATATCAAACAAAAACTTGCACAATAATCTGTAGGTTAGATAAAGTTTTTTGCAAGAAAGTAAAAAAGATTTTATAAAAAAATGCTTGACAAATTTAAATACAATTGTTTCTTTTTAAAATATACTTTTTTTTATTTATAAAGTAAGTATATTTTTCTACAAAAACAAACAATAAATATTTGTGCTTTTTTGTATTAAACCATTATAATAAAATGTAATTTGTAGTCTTCTCATTTTATAATAACAAAAATTGCGGTAAACCTCTGACTTTTGTGCATACGTCCGGAACATAGTAGCAATTGAGTAGTGAACTTTTCTTTTTGTTAATTTACAAGAATTTGTAACAAAAAATTGGGTAGTTCTTTGACAAAAAGCAATTGCTTGTTAATTGTTGGTTTGGTCAAACACTGGTGGTTTTGGAATGCAGGATAATGTGCATACGCACGTTTTAATGGTATATTGTACATGAATAATTTAAATTAATTTTATTGTCTGTTTACTGATCTATTGGAAGCTTTTATTATTGTTTCCAATTGAAATGCAAACTTACGTCTTTGAGGTAATGCAAAATAGCTAGCATTTAAGGTCTATTAACTACATAAAAAACTATTGATTTGTTGAACAAGTCTATTTGAACATTAAGGGCTAAGAAGAAGATAAAATTAGTTTAGAATTTACAAATGCACAAATATTATAATTATTATATTATTGTATAATTGCAGTGTGCAGCTGCGATTTGGAATGACCTAGAACATAAAGAACATAATATTGTAATTTCTCCAATTACAGATAAATGTTATGCAAACAGGTATAAAAAGACAGCGCAAACTTTGCTCTTAAACAGCTGCCTCATTACTAACATCGACACTATAACCACTGTGATTTCTCTCAAAAAATGACAAGCTACAGATCCGGAGAGTTTACAATCAACCTTTACTCCAGACACGATAACAGCATGGCAGAAAGAATTAATTTCCGCTACAACGAGTCCTCGGTAGTAGGAGATGTATTTGAGTTGGTCGAGCTTCTGACTGGCAGGGATATGTACGAGTACGAGCTGTACGCCGAGTACCCGATTGACCCGCGAAATGCTTACCCAACGTCGGCTAGCGACTTTAAAGCATACGATGCCATGCCACCCTGCGACCTGGAAACCAACTTTGTTCAAGTTATTAGGGAAGCGCAGGGAATGGCAGCCAGACAGCTTGAAAACAGTGAGGTGGCTCATATGCTCCGGCAGGAAGCAAACATGGACCTGATCCACATTAACATTTCGCATCGCAATGCCGCATTTCGCAGATATTAGTGATTTTTAGGCTAAAAAGTGTAATATTTGGGTGCAATTTAAATGCTATTCTTTACATTTTTCGGTGCAAACTTTAGGTTTTCCATATACCCGTGGCTTTGTTTCGGTCTAACCATAGTATCTGTTGGTAGTGTGGTTACATCAAACTCAAGGAGGTCTTTAAGAGCGATCTAATACAAGTAAACTGAACAGATAACATTAAGTGTATGCTACACGTTGAGGAGTCAAAAGTAAAGTCTAAAAATCATTGTCACAGTTTTAGCTATTTTTCATTCGATCAATTGAAACGCTAGTTTTGCCATTCAATGAAAAAAAAACACAAACCTCAATGTTGGCTCAACGCGAATATCATGCCAAGTCAGTACAATTAGTAAAGCTACTCGTCATAATAATACTTTAAAAGTCGCGCTTAAAGCGAACGACATCTCCACTGATGCTCATGGTAGCGTAAGCCTCACTGCGGTCGTCCCTAAGAATCTGCACCTGGTCAATACTCAAAGCAACCATAGCCATACCGCCCCTAGCAGCAACATGCGCACGCGCCATAGCCTGCACCTCAGCAACAAACGAGAACACAAAGGCGCCCATGCCCACAGGACCCTTGCTCGCCGGGTCAATATGCACCTCCTGCACGAAATGCAGCGAAACACGACCAACATGCGCAGTAATGATGCGGCTGGGCAGATACGACAGCGTGGTCAGCTCAATGGCAGCCGCGCCCCGGTGCTCGGACGACGCGTCGGCGGAGCGCTCGAGGTGCATCGAGGATACGTCGGCGCATAGCGAGCGCACATCGGGCGCCAGGTGTGCGTTGACGAGGTAGCGTGCAGGCAGGTTGTGCGTTTCGCCGACTACGGTGGCGGTCAACGTGACCTGCACGTCCTGCGGCGACTCGGCGACAACCTGGACGGTGTAGTCGACGGCGGCAATGGCGCAGCGCGAGAAGTATGCCAGGGTGGCGTGTAGCTCCAGGTAGATGGCGTTGAACAGACCTGCTAGCTGGCGGTTGGGGTGGTTGGTGTATGGGTCGACGGTGGCGCGCTTGACCAGCACCAGGGTCTCGATCAGCTCCGGCCGCAGGTACTGCAGCGCCTGCTTGCGCGCAGCCTCGACATCCTCGGAGCCCGACGAGGACTCTGACGACGAGGAAACTTCTTCTGACGAAGAAGATGAAGATGAGGAGGAAAGCGCAAGTGGCGAGTGCGTGGCCGGGTCAACAGACACGTTGTCGAAGAAGCGGCGGAACAGCGGCGGACGCTCAACGTTGCACACGGCAAAGGTCGGCGGCAACGGAATGTCCAGCAGCGCAGCCATCAGGTCCTCGTCGGCGTCGTCGTCAATCTGCACAGCCACACGTGCGCTAATACTGCGGCGGCGCTGTGACCATCCGGCGCCACCCTCGCTGCCCGATTCCTCCTCATCACTGCTTGCCAAACGGCGACCACGCAAACGCAGCATAGCGCGACGCTTCTTGCGGAACGCACGATCCAGACGACGACGATTAGCGTCGGATAAACGCATAATGCGGTCCTGGATACGCATGAACCCGCGGTCCTCGTCGTCCACCACGCCGATATTGCGCTTAATATGCAGCGGGCCGGGCGTCGGCAGTCCCGTGACATACACAGCAGTGCCGGTAGCTACGGCAATTATCATGTCGGCGCCCACAGAGAACTGGTACTTGAGCCCAAATACGGCGTTCATGCCGTGCACGCTCAGTTTGTACAGCAGCTGGCGGTGCACGTCGTAGTGGATGAACGGCAGGGCCTCGCTGATGTGCGCCGCATACGCCTCGCCGCTCAGCCGGGCGTCCGCCTTGGCTCCGGCCTTGCCCGCTGCGCGCCTTTCGCCGTCGTTGTCTCCGTCTGCGGCGCCCGCCATGGAAGCCGCTGCGCCCGCGCGTACTGGTCGGCAGATATGCGCCTCGACCATGCATGACTCGCCGGCGACCACGTCGAGCTCCAGCGGCAGGTCTATGGTCGCCAGGAGTATCTCAGGCACCGCCTTGTGCTGGCAGTAGCCGCAGCGGAAGAACCGCATCGGGTATGGTAGTTTCTGCCGGTCGGCGGGCGCATGTGCCATGCGGCAGCCCAGTGGCCTGTCAGCGGGGACCTCTGCGCCGCTCGAGTCGCCCAGACTGTCGCCGCACGTGCTGTTGCGTCGGTGTGCGTGGCGCCGGCGCATACGCGGCGTGGCCGGAGT
>JANBSE010000308.1:0-12340 GCA_027578475.1 Coemansia sp. RSA 2607
CTTACCGACAATGTTCGCACGAGTGGCGGTAGCGCACCATGTGGTGCATGTGGCTGGCGCTGCTGCTGCTGCCGCCGTAGATTGGCAGAGGGGAGGGCGCTGAGGCAACGTTTTCGGGAACAAGCATCGGGATGCCATGTTGCATGGCGGCGTTGTGCTGCATCGACGCAGGGATGTCCATTAAACAAGATTATGTGATGATTAAAGTGTTAAAGAAAGATAGGAAAATGTGTAGTGAAATATTTGTTATTTTGGCAAAGATACGAGAAGAACAGAGAGATGGGTTGGTGGTGGTAAAGTATTGAAAGTTTACGCTGAGGCTGGGTTGTGCTGGGCTGGCTGGACTCGCTGTTAGCTTTTTAATTTTGCTTGAGCGTTGGTGTTCCAAAGAAAGAAGAGTGTACATTTGAATGTTGTGCGACCATGATGGCTAACGTAGATCGTCTGTGATTGGACGGTAGAAACATAGCAGAGTGGCGGATATCCATACTGCATATTTGGTGGGGGTGAATATATATGCCTGTCTGCTTTGTGTGTGCTAAACAAGCTTATCACAACGAGCGTTTCGTCAATGCTACATGCCTTGAACGATAAAAGCGCGAGTCTACCCCTGGTCTCGCCGTCGAAAAAAATGCCTGACGCTGGTTGTCAACCTTCACTGCAAATTAAACAAATTATTATTATATTAACACAGCCACGTTATTCGTAACGTAACAGCTCGACGCGTCCTAAGCACCCACGTTCTCAATGCGCACGACGCCCGCCAGCGTGGCGCTGACCAACCACGTAGCAGACCTCGGATTGCGCGACCAAGCCGTCGCCATCACCGCCACATGCGGCGGATACACGCGATTAACACCCTTCCTCACCATCTCCTTGCCAACAGCCGGCGGATCCGCCGCAACGCACACAAAGCTCGCAGCCCCGGCGCCCAGCACGCCGTCCACCATGAGCGAGCTGACCCGACGGCTCCACGTGCGCATACGGCACATATCCACAGCACCAGCGTTCTGCACACGCACCGAGCCGTCGCCAGCGCCCGCCGCGACGTACGTGTGGAAGGCCGAGCACGCGACGCTCTGCATGGGCGAGTCCGCCGCCGCCACGCTGGACGTCTGCAGCAGCTCGCCGTCCAGCGCCCAGCGCGGCCGTCCGAGCGCCGCCGGCTGCTCGTCGGCGGCAGAATCGGTGGTCAAGAGGCATGCGCGGGTCCAGGGATCGGCGTCCAGGTGCACCACGGGCGACGCCGCCAGCCGCAGGCATCCGTCGGCGTCGCCGTACGCCACGTAGCCGCGCAGCCACAGCGCCGCGTGCGCGCGCATCTGGCCCAGAAGCGTCGTCACCACGTGGTGCTGCCGCCAGCTCAGCCCTAGGATGGTGTGGCGCATGCGGCCGTCGCGCCCGCCGCTCTGCACGTGCACCGTCTCCAGGCTGATTGCGCGGAAATCACCCGCCGCACGTGCCTGGGTTGCCGCGTGCGCTGCGCTGGTGACCGTTACGGACAGGTCCAGCACAACGCCCTTGTGCGCCTGGTGGTTGGCCACAGGCACGCACGCCGTCCAGGCGTACGGTCCGCTGGGCTGCCACGAGTACGGCCACGCTGCACAGGCCTGCTGGCGCGCTGCTGCTGTGTGCTGCGCCGCCGCGCACGTGCTCAGCGCCCAGCCCGTCAGCTGCCCCGTCGACGACCCGGCGACCAGCAGATCGCTGGCGGCCCACTCGAAGCACGTAAACAGCGCGTTGCCGGGCGCCGCCACGTCGACCAGCGACCACGCAGGCCACCGCAGGCGCACCACGCTGTCGTCGGCCGGCCGCGGCACCACACATACGCGCAGATGGCCGTCGCCGAACGCCGCCGCTAGCACCCCGAGCGTCGCCGGCTCAGTGCACGCCACCGGGCACCAGCGCAGCTGCACGCAGCGCCCGAACGCGTGGCGCAGCGTCACCGCCAGCGAGCACCCGCTGCAGTCCCCCGTGGAGACGCGCCAGATCTGCACGACGCCCGGGGTGCCCTCCGACCGCCCCGGCGTGGCCGCCATCACGTCGCTCATGGGTGCGCCGGGCGCCATGCCGCCGATCGCCACGTAGTCGACGGTGCTGGCCGGTTCGTCGGCTGCGTCGGGTCGCCGGGGCAGCCAGTCGACCGTCCACACGGGCAGCCCGGCGTTGACCACCCACCCCCGCGCCCCGCCCGCCAGCCGCTCGGCCTGCTCGCCCGCCACGCTTGCACTCGCCACCGGCTGCAGCGCCGCATCCACCATGCGCACGCTAATCGCGCCGCCCGCCTGCTCGCCAGCCTCCTCATCTTGCATCGCCTGCACGTCCACCTGCACGTGCCGCAGCGCCTCCCATGAGTCACGGCTGAGCCCCGTGTCGATGTAATTCGCGTCCGTCCACATATCGTGCACGGTCGGGCCCATCCAGCGCGCCGCTGAGATCAGCCGGTACGCCGATTTGCTACGCTCGTGCGTAATCGACCCGCATTGCCCGATGCGCCCCGACGAGGACGCTGAGTCCACCAAGTGCCCCGACACTCGCCCAGACGCCACACGTGGAGCCGTGGGAAGCCGGCCTCGGCCCATTCCCCGGCCACGCGTACTTACACGACCCCGGCCCCGCCCGCGCTGCTGTCTGCTGTCACGCCGGTCACCGGAAGCCTCGCTGTGCTCCGCGTCAGACGACGCTGCAGATGACGGTGTTTGCGCGGCCGACCCATGCGGCTCAAACGCTTCGTCGTAGTCATCTCCGTCGTCGTCGTCTTTGCCCGTGTACGTGCTCCAGCGCTCCAGCTCGGCCGCACGCTTGGCTGCCGCACGTGCGCGCGCCACTGGGTTTGGTCGCGGCGCAGTGCCGTCTTTACGCGGCCGGCCCCGGCTGCGCTTGGGCAGTGCCGCAGCATCCAGGGAAAGCTCCGTCGTGGCTTGCGAAGGCTCTGCGGGAACTGAAGCTGGGGCATCGTTGGCTGAAGACAGTGGTGGCTCGTCAGTAGTGGTTGCTTCGGTGCGTGAATGGCTCCTGCTGCGTCTGGTTACTGGGCGCGGTTCTGTGGCCGCTTCGGCTGACATTGTGGCTGCAGCAACAGTGTTGTTTTTCGGTAGCCTGCCTCTGCGACGTTTGGGCGCCGATGGAGGCTCTTCGGCGGATTCGTCACTGTCATCTGCAGTCTCCACTTCTTCATTCTCCGCCGTTTCAGTGCTTTTCCTGGTTGTCGTAATCGCTCCATTTTTGCGTGGACGGCCCCTGCCGCGCTTAGCTGCCGACTGTGATTCAACAGCGACATTAACTGACTCGCCATGTGTTTCTGCCTCTGCTGCCGTCGCACCTCTTGTACGTGACCGGCTCCTGCCGCGCCTCAGCTCCGGCTGAGTCTCACCAACCTCAGCTTCCGAATTACTAACCGCAGCTATCGCCTCTACACTTTCCTCACGCACCCGTCTCCTGCCGCGTCCAAGCGTCTCGATCGTTATAACGGTCTGCTTGGCTGCACCCGCTTTAGTAGCACGTGTACCCCCGTTCTTGCGCGGCCGGCCTCGGCCACGTACACCAGTTGTTGCTGGCGCCGCCGCTGCTGCTGTAGACATAGCTGATGTTGCAGGCTCGACGACCCGTGGCACAGGAGGCCTACCGCGTCCACGCTTAACCACTGCCTGCTGCTCGTCAGCTGCTTCTTCTGCCCCGCCGTTTACTTCCTCCGCTACGGCGTGTTCCGTCTGCTCCACGCTATCTGCAGTAGCCGAATTGTTTTTTCGTGGCCGGCCACGTTTGCGATTTATCGCAGGAGTCGCCGTTGTTTTCAAGGGCGTCTTTGGTTGTCTGCCCATAGTCTCTGGCAAATTGTAAGGTGATGTATCTGTTAATGGTAGCGAGGATGTTTCCAAGGGAGACCCTGTTGCCGCGCGACGCTGGAAATACATGGATATGTTGGTCTGTCTGCCACCGCTTGTGGGTTGCTGATCACTATGTTCCCTCGCCATTGTCCTGTGCAGCACCGTGTTATATTGGCTGTAATTGTTTATACTTAATAAAAAGCTTTTCAAAACAATACCATTTTTCGTTCCCCACAATCCCTGAATTTAAATTTCGAATTTACGGTTCAACATTAAGCGTCAACAGGTGTTATGGGTTTAACCATTATATTTGGTGATCATTAAAAATATCACGGATTAAGTACGCGCACGCTCAGAATAAAAGAGAAACCGCGCCACATACAACATACAAATGGTTTTATCCTTTTTCTGTTAACACACAGTGGTGCAGTCAGCTTCCATGCCTGAGAATTAATGGCGACTACATATGAGTCGATTCCTCGGAAAGCTAAAGAAGCCACTCCTTAACTTTCTAATATCTCCCAACACTAATTTTCAACGCTATTAGCTCAATAATTTAATATACAAATGCTATCTCTCTTCAATTATCACACTTTCAAAATTTTTTTTCAAAATATCTATCTCGCATAAAAACAGTGCAATCTAGCATAAAACAGTGTTGGCAAAAACTTCATGAATTACACTTTTTTGTATAACATAATTTGAATTTACTCGTTTATAAAACAGCAAATATTCTCTAGCAATTTTAATGTATAACATACTAACATGCTAGTCTACTAGTTATTCAATTATATAATTAATAAGTTAAAAAATTATTTTATTATTTATAATTATGCACTCACAAAAAAAAAATTAAAATATAAATTTTCAAAAAAAAAAAATCTTTATTTTGAGCAGCAAAGAGAAAAAATTTTCAGACCTACAATATTTTAATCCAACATACAACGTTTAGCAAAAATTTTAAAAAAACTTTTTAATTTAAAATTGCAACTACAAGAAACAAGATTTTATTATACAAAGTTTTCACCAGATTAAAGCATTTACTATATAAAAAATGGGTTCTTTGTTAAAACATAAAAAATTAAATACTCAAAAAAAAACTTAACAACAAGCATTCAAAAGTTAGCACGTATGTACTACTGTTAAGTGAATACAAATGTTATTTTTAAAAAAATTGATATAGCCACAGTTGACAAAAGCAGAGGTTGATACTTCATTGATGAGGTATTGAAATTAAAAATATAAAGTTGTTTTCTTGTTTCAATAGATAACATTTTAATATTTTAGAATTTTTTTAAAAAAATAGTGTAACTCTTAAGTTTTGCATAGCGCAAAGTAAAAAAAACTTAGCAGCAAACGTGATCTGTACAATAAAAAGCTTCTCAATTTTGACAGTCAAAAAAATCTTTCAACTGAGATTTCAATAGCCTGCTGTCCAGCAACTTCAATTCTTGTTTATACTTATTAATAAAATAATTTAACTAGGTAATTAAAAATAATGAAAAGTGTATAAAGACTTTTTATTATTTATTCATTGTCTTTAAAAAAATTTGCCAGCCCTTTACACACACTATTTATTTCAAAAATCTACAAAAACAATTGAAGCTGGCCAAATGGTGCAACTTGCATCTAGAAATTTTAGTATGCAGATAAAACAAATTTAACAAGTCAGTTTTGTTTTTACAAGCTGACAATTAATTTGAGCGAGAAATTAAAATACTGACAGAAAACCTAAAGAGTGCTGTCTAATAACATGACTAAAAATTTTATAAAGCTACAAATCACCTGATCTTGCGAGCTTGTGTTTTTTTTGTTAAAAAATATTTTTCATTAGATAGTTTCTTTATACTTTGTGCAGAATGCATCATCTCCAATTTGTAAATATTAAAAAGCTTTAATATTTGTAGACAATGCCAATTCTTTGCAATTTTTGCTAATCAAATATTTTTTTCTTTTCATTGTTTTTTGTGTTTTTCATTTAAAAATATTTACATGTAAAAACGCATATATATATGGTTTTTGTAATAACAAATCTTTTAGCATAAAAATAATCCTTTTAATAAAAAACTCATTGTACTTTTTTTTTATTGTGGCCTGCTTTTTTGAAAATAATTATTTGTTTTTTTGTAAGATATATAAAAATATTTATAAAAACTTGAGTGGAAAAAAAAATTCAAATTGTTTGTGATATTTTGCTTCTGCATGCGTTTATAATTTTTGACACACAATTTAATAATATTTATGACAATGTACAATAATTGTAATATATTTAAGAAAAATTTTTATTTAAAATTTTTGGTTCGTACAAATCAATTAGATATTATAATACGTAATCTTTTTGAAAACAATTACGAGGTTTTTGAAATTGTGGGTTATTTGAGGAGCAAAAATATTTCTGATAAGAAAATTGTTAAAGGGGCATTAAAGACTATTTTTTTTCACAAAATTGTATTGTTCCTATTGAACTCTTACGAATATGTTTCACATATTTTAATATTGTGTCCATATAAAGAATGGGATAATATTATTATTAGTTGTTTATATACTGCACATGATTTATATCTCAATAATAAAGTAACAGCAATCGATGTTTGGTTTTATTTTGTGAAGTTACAGATTGTGGGAAACTATGATGACAGTGCCCTGCCAATACCTTATAAATCCATATTTGAAGATAGATTGTTAGTTGCATTTGTTACAGACATCATTTACTTAGTAAAAAGTTATGAATATGTTTTAGCGGTTTTAAAAAGATCTAACGTAACAAAAAATGTATTTGAATATGCAACAAACTATATAGAAAACAAATATTTTGATAATATTTTAATAATATAGCTTTTGGTTTGTCAAAGCACTTGGTAACACCTAACTTTATTCTTAACAATATTATTTCTATTTAATAAATTTATTAAAAATTCTTTGAATGAAATATAAAATACAATGTAAAATAATACAAATAGTTTTTATTTTGCTAACAGCAAAAAAAATGGTGTACTAACTGTAAATTGAAATTATTTTTATTTTTCTAATTATAATTAACCACAACCAAAAACGTGTAAACTTAAAATAAAAGAGCAACCACACTTGACAATAACAAAAAAAAGATTATTCTTGGTTTATTACATAGATATATCAGATAACATAATAATTAAATATTTAATGCATTCCAAAAAAAAACTAATCTAATTAGTTTGCATATATAATTGTTGTTATTTATATACTAAAACAATAAAAGGTAAATCAATATTTCTTACTTTTAAATTTGGAGTGTACTATCACTATTAGTAGAACAGTTAGAACTATATTTTTATGTTTAAATAAAAATATTATTGACATAGTACAGTTTTCAAATATGAGCAGGTGTCTTTCTTTATTTAATAAAATGTAATGAGCATTTAAAAAAAGGTAGTGCACTGATACACTTTTTGAGCTAATCAAATTAATTTAATTATTTGTTTTATTAATTTATTTCACATAATCAACTTTATATTAACATAACCAAATAAACTTACTACTTTTTTTGGCTTACGTCTCTACCTACTTTACTACTTACTGATTATTTATATTTGTCATATACTTCATTAGTGAAAGTAATAAAAACGGCTTGTTCCACCACCTCTGGCGTGGCAGTAGCTACAGGATAATTGTTAAGAAACTTGTCATAAACATTGCTACAAAGCAGCTTATTGCTACTAAAATATATTAGTAACACTGTATTTCAAAATACAAGTGAACACTTACAGTTAATTCAATTAGACTGACTGCAGTGTAATCATTTTTAAATGCATAGAGGTGAGAACTTTGCAGTATATGTTGCCAAATTGCTCATGTAGAAGGTAAAAATGTGTGTAGACATTAGAATAATACTTAACATATAGTATGCAAAGGAACAGAGTTTAAACCTTAGGCTTAAGATACTACATTTTTTCAAAGTATGTAGGACAATTATTGACTATGCAAATGTCAACAATGACTGGATACTAGATACAGTGGCAGGTAAAAGTGTATCAATGTTTCTGACTTTTGACTTTGCAAAGTAATATCTCAGCAAGTAATCCACTAATTATAAAGAGGTTATTTTTATTTGAAAGCCCCATTGTGATAGAGCAATATGCAAATAGAATCAGATGATTAGCTTTACTAAATACAAAGTTATAGGCATTTGAAAACGCTGTGAGCATTGATACACTTTTTATTGCTGTTTTAAAATAATACAGTGGCAACAAAAAGTGTATCAATGTTTTGCACTTTTAACTTTGAAGTATTATATCACCACAAGTAAGCAAGGTATAACCAAGATGCTATTTTTATATAAAAGCCCTATTGTGATAGTACATGTTGCAAAAAGAATCACGTGTTTAGCTCTACTCTATACAAAGTTATGGGCATTTGAAAATGACCTTAGCGTTGATACACTTTTTTCCCTGCTCATTAAAAATAAAATATTAATTTATTAAAAACCAAAACTAAAACCTAGTCAAACAATAAATAAATTGTAACAATAAGACCATATGTTTGTTTACTTAACACATTTTGTTTCATTATTTTAAATTGGATTTCAGCAATTGATTACCAGTATTCAATCAAGCTATTGGGTAGCAAGAAATCATAACATTACTACTAATTCTTAAGCTCTACCCACAAAGTATTTAGAGTAGTCAAATGCTGCAATTGTATGAGTTACACTACAGTATTAATTAACCTTTTAAGTAGTCATAAAAATTTAGATATAGTATCATAATTGATGTCAGTATTTCAGTAGATTACCATTAAATTAACTGTAATTCAATGATGAGTTAATCAAAAATAATGATTACATTGCATACTGTTCTTGAAGTTAATCTGGTACTTTGTGATTTTGATTTATAAAATTTAATTAACTTCTCTAACTGTGATGCAACTCCAAAGTTTGATGCTTTAATAACCTTTTATGACTGTTTTTCTTACATGTAACTGTTGATCTTTCCTATCATCTTTTTTCTAGCAGTAAAAGTGCTTAAACAAATTTGATTGACTAATATTAATATTATAAAACAATTTTAAACTTTTTAAGTTGTCTAGAATCCAGTCATTGTTGACATTTGCATAGATAAAAAATGCCATACATACTTTGAAAAAAAATGTAGTATCTTTAGCCTAAGGTTTAAACTCTGTTTCTTTGCATACTATTTGTAAAGTATTATCACAATGTTCACATACATTTTTATCTTCTTCATGAGCAATTTGGCAACATATACTGCAGTGTTCTCACCTCTATGCATTTAAAAGTGATTACACTGCAGTCAGTCTAATTGACTTAGCTCTGAGTGGTTGCCTGATTTTGCAATAAAATGCTTTGTATATAGTCTAATAACAATAAACTGCATTGTAGCATTGTTTTTCACATGTTTTCAACAAATTTTCTGTAGCTATTGTCACTCCTGACGTACTGGAAGGTGCTGTTTTTACTAATGTTGCTAATAATTTTTATGACAGGTATAAAAAATCGGAATAAAGTAAAATAAGTAAAGACATGAACCGAAAAAGTAAATGAATATATCTACTTGAGCTAATTAAAGATTGATTGAGTGAAATAAATTAAAGAATCAAGCAATTTTTGATCAGCTCGAAAAGTATATCAATGCACTACCCACTTTCAAAGGCCAATAACTTTTTATCAAATAAAGCATGACACGTGATATTATTTGCAAAAATTTCAATCACCATAAGGCTTTCATATAAATTAGAACCAAGGTTGCATCTAGTCTACTTGAAAAGATAGTATTCATCAAAATCAAAAGTGTAAAACATTGATACACATTTTCCTGCCACTGTATCCAGTGGTTTTGTTTGTAAAATGCGTTACAATAATAGATCATTTCAAATCAAGCTAATTTTTGTTTATATTTTTATTAAATTACCGAGCAATTACATTCACAGTTGAAAAGGCAATGTTGATAGACTTTTTGTTATTATTGTATATTTTTAAATGGCAAGTAGAAATTCTTTTGTTAAAAACACGATAAGCTCTACAAATTTGTATTTGCATGTGTTATTCTCACTTCCAAATCAAGTATGAATACATTTCCTATATTATAATACCTATATCCATCACGGGTGCCATTAGACAAAAACAGTGAAAACCTATTTTTTAATAAAATAAAATTATTATCACTCATGCCAAATATATACTCAGTTATATCATTGTGTTCAGTTATATTTTCATCATTATGATAATAAAATTTTGTGTATTCCCACAAAAAAATTATTTTATGCTTTATATTACGGCTTCTTGAATATGTTATAATTTTATTAACTAGTATTAGCATAACATCTTCAGAATCAATACTTATATATTTAGTAAAATCATGCAAATAATATGTGCAATCATAGGTGTAAAATGCACTTGTCATATAAATTAATTGATTATATACGTTATCAACACTTTCATTTTTATAGTATTTTGTCAGCTCATATTCATAACAACGCTTTGTAGCTTCAAAATAAATATTGTACCAATTGTGATTCATTTTAAAAATTAGTTTAGTTAGTCAAGAAAATGCAACCAAGTTAATAAAGTGAAACCTAAAAAAGAAACAGTTTATGTTTTATGTGCTACAGTAAAATATACAAAAAAGTAAGAGTTTTTTATTATAATTTACCACAAATGTATATATTGTATAATAAAATGTAAGCACGTTTATTTAACCTTTAAACTAAAAATTAATTATTATTATGCAAAATATAAAGAACAAACAGATGCATAAAAAGCAAAAAAAAATTCTGCGTTGTTTTATTATTATTCATTCATTTTGTTTGAAATAAAAATAATTTTGCTGAAAAGCCGTGAATTCGCTTTTAATTTTTCATTCTAAAAAGCACCATAATTTAATCAGCTGAGCAAACCCATTTATACTTTGCACAAAGCGATTGCCCCCTTTATTCTTTGTTATTCTTTAAACAAAGACCACGTTCATTTTATTTTTCATCCACACTGCACCTTTCAAAAGCACACACCTCTACAGCATGTCGGCCAGCGAAGAAGACTTTAAATCAACAATAGCAGAGTACCTCGAGTCCCTGCCAGCGCAATTCAGCAAACGCGTGTTCTCCAACCCGGCAGCATGCCTGGCAATCTTCCGGTTGCTCTCAACAGTGGGCAAGCAGCTGATAATGTCCATGTTGTACCTGGAGCATCCGATCAAGCTGCAGGAGGTGCAGCAGTGGGCGCGACCCGAGCACCAGCGCACGGTAAAGTCCAAAGTGCACCAGCTGCGCAAACTGCATATCCTCGCAGAAGACAAGGGCCACGTATTACTTAATCCTATTTTCCGCGAGCAACTTCGTAACGCGCTAACGGGCGGCGGAGACTTTAGCAGCTTCGGAATCCCCTGCAACGACACGCGTGCCCCCGTGACGCAGGTGTGGTTGGCAAAGTATGCTGAGGAGCGGTGGGAGCGTATCCTGCATTTTATGGTGGGCCAGTCAGCCGAAGCGGGTTTGGCGCTTTCCGACAGCGTGCGTGGGATTCTGCGGACTGCCGGGTTGATGGAGGATGGCAGCGAGGGCATGCGTATTACGAACCGCGGGTTCCAGTTTCTTTTACAGGACGCCGGGGCGCAGGTATGGACGCTGCTGCTGCAGTACTTGCGGCTGGCGGAGCAGCAGGCGATGGACGTCGTCGAGGTGCTGAATTTCCTCTTCCAGCTGGTCAGTCTGCAGCTCGGCCGCGGGTACTCTGCCGAAGCCCTGACGCGTAATCAGCGCAGGATGCTCGGTGAGCTGGCTGATTTCGGGTTAATGTATTTGGACGACCGTGGGGCTGGCCGGTTTTACCCGACGCATATGATTACTTCTTTGACCAGTGCTGCGGCCGGTGAGGCTGAACGCGATACTCGCAGGCCTGGCGACAGCGGTCCGCTGACGGGCAACGACACGGCAGTTTCTGGCCGTAGCCGTACCGGTGCACGTGCGGCAGCCAAGCAGCGGTCAAGCGAACTGCTGGCGCCGAGCGACAAGGGCTACATAATCGTCGAAACCAACTGCCGCGTATACGCGTACACGGACTCTGCTTTGCACATTGCAATCCTGAACCTCTTCGTGCACCTAGTGAGCCGGTTTGCCAATTTCGTCACCGGCGTACTGACGCGGAGCAGCGTGCGGCGCGCCCTGTCGCACGGTATCACGGCGGACCAGATGATCGCGTTCCTTTCGACGCACGCGCACCCGCAGATGCAGGGCAGTACGCCGGTGCTGCCGATCACGGTGACTGATCAGATTCGGCTGTGGGAGAAGGAGAAGAACAGCTTGCATCCGTCGGACGCGTATTTGTATCGCGATTTTAATGGCAGGCAGACGTTTGACCGGGTGGTTAGGTATGCGCAGGAACTTGGCGTTATCCTGTGGGCTTCGACGGACCGGCTTATGCTGGTGGTTAGTCGTCAGGGACATGCGAAGATTGCCGAGTACGTGCGTGTGCAGAAACAGCAGCAGCAACAGCAGTAAGGTTGAGCTGACTGGTGTATTAAGCAATA
>JANBSE010000309.1:0-12334 GCA_027578475.1 Coemansia sp. RSA 2607
ATGCTCGAGATTACGACCAACATTGTACTTCCCGAGAACGGCATAGAGTGGAAGAAGCTTCGCGAGGGCTGCTTTGACGACCAGGTCTTTGAGAACCTGCCCTACTCGTTTGACCTGATCACCACTATCAAGTGGATGCTCAGTCCAGAGCCCGAGCAGCGACCTACCCTGGGCGAGATTTTAGAGCTACCGCAGTGCACGTTCTACACTTTAGCGCCGGTGAGCATTATGCTTAGCGACGACGGTGACGAGTTTACGCGTCTGCGCTCGCGCTACCATAATCAGCCGTACCAGCGCCAACAGTTCCCTGCGTTAGTGCGTGCATCATCCGCCGACGCTGTGTCATATCCATCGGTCAGCCGGATGACCACTCGGTCAGCGGCAGCTGCTGCTGAAAAGACCGTCAAGTCTTCATCTGCATCTGCATTTGCATCCACCGCAATTGCATCGGCATCTTCAAGTGCCCAGTCATTATCAACCGTATCAAGGCCACGTGTTTCCGACCGCCGTGGCATGGAGCACAAGTCTGCTAGCGCACCTGGCTCCTCTCCCCCAGCGTCGTCCACCAACGCAACGCGGGTATAATTCTGTTACTATTTACATTTCGCATTAAAATCATTTTTTTTATTGAATCATCAAGTTGGAACTTGCTGGCTCGGGTGCCTTGATGTAATTTCCCTTCGAGTCAATCGACTGAACACTCAGGTTTACTTCGTTTTCCTTGAACAAATCGCTCAACTTTTTGTTTTCCAAAAGCTCATAGCCGTCATGTATAAGAACAATTGAGTTCTTGTTGATTCCCTTAAGCCTTTTTGTTATTGATTTTTTGAGGCCTTCAACTGTTTCATTCGAGCAGGCGATTTTGTACTTGTGACTATGAAGCGGCGGCAGAAGCTCGACGTTTACAACCTTAACTATTGGCGGCGCGTAGTTAAAGATGGAAGAAGCTGTACTTGTAATATAATAGAAGTCAAATAGTCCGAAATTGAAGCTTCCAAATAAGAAAACCCTTGCTAAAATAATAACAACTAGGATACCAAGCTCTTTTATAATAAACGTTTTGTATTGGCTCATTTTGGTCGAATTATGCTATTTAAGGATGGCAGTGAGTTAAAAGAAAAGGCATCACGAGAAGAAAAGCAGACTAGCGTATTTAAATCTATATAGCTATAAAAATTCTATAAACTATGGATTGGCAAGTCATGCTTTAACGTGTCAGATTTTATTTGGTCTGCATTCATGCCATTTCCGAATGCTGTCAAGTTGCTGCATATTGTACAAACCATTTCAAAAAGACTGCAAATTAGGTAGCATGCTAGTACGACAAATAGCGGTTCCCATATACCATGAAGTGGGTTTGCTGTCAAGCCCTGAGGACATACATGCCAGATCCAGCTGGAAATGCACCAAGATAATCTTACTGTAACAGATGAGGGCAAACTCGATACAGTATCCTCTTATCACATTGGTTGCAGTACTGATACGTGTTTAAACAATGCCGTCAACCCGATGCTCAGGCAACATACACATAAAACTGGGACAATTGAGACCTGGAAAATACAAAGCGTTTATCCCAAAATTGTGGATGAAAACGAACATGTGGCTGATAATCCAAGTGAACAAACATCCGCCTGACATGCTTAAGGATCTGACCTTGCTGCGTAAAATGGAGATTCCAAAATGTTTTTTTTTTCATTTTCTCTCTTTTTAATTTAAAAGTGTAGCACTTTTTTTCTCGTTAAATCTTTTTTATAACAAGAAACACTTCACTTCTCAGCATATTGATAAATGCGCACAAAGTAAGTACACCAATAAACAAGTAAACCAGGCTTTCATCTCCACCAGGTACAATTTACTGAAAAGCAATCAAGGAATACTTTTCATCTTAGACGCAAGGCGACAGATTCTGTCAAAAACTTTTCAGAATCCAGACAACGCATGCAGACAAACAACGGGAGCAAGCCTACTGATCCCAGCCTAACAGATGAATTCACAGAGCACTTCTGCAAATTACCCTCTAGAAACCATACGGATGTGGTCCAGGAGGGTGCCATCACCGTTCCTACGATGTCATCCATTTGCCAGGAGCGGTCGCACACTTCTAAACAGCCACACTGCTCTCAGTTTAGTCATCCACATAGTTTGCCAATCAGAGTGTCTGGATCCCAAGTAGCGGTTAACGTCAGTTTTGCCGATTCTGAAAGTACTGACATATGCAAGGTTGACAAGTCTCTTGTCTGCATAGACTTTTGGGAGTCAGTAACAAAAACTAGCAGAATATGTTTACCCAGGCGCTCTGGAAAAACATATAATTTGACACAGCTGCTCTTGTTTTTCAGCATTCTTCCAGAATCCAGCAAGCTGGTAGATATGACAGATGGTTGTCTTGTCAAGCGTGGGTCCGGCGCCGACCAGATTACTAGGCAGCATATTTCAGAAAACTGCCGGGCCAAGCGTGAACATCTGTTCTCCGGCTCGTTGCTCAAAGCGAACTATCCTGAATTCTACCAAGCGCATTTTATGAAGCACCCAGTAATCAGTATTTCGTTTAGTCGTTGTATGGGTGGCACACTGGGTGATTTCATCGTTGACATTTGCGAGACTTTATTAACGGCTTCTGAAGTATGGCTTGAGGAATACGAATGCGCTCAAGGTTACATCGGCCGTTCAAACCATACGGCTGTAGAAAAATTACAAAATTGCATTAGCAAATTTGAGGAAATCCGCAACGAAGGTGATTCGTATGTTGTCAGTCGCAAGAGTATTGTTAACACATTGTTTACATCGCTATCCAGGTTTGTTCATACTCAATTTGGACACTATATTCTCTTGATTGACGAGTACGATATACCATTCGTCACCATTGATCTAGCCGAGTGGGACCTCGAAACCAAGAACGCAGCTCGCAAAATCATGAAAAAGTTGTACGACATTATGTTTAAGGTAAGTAGTTAGTGGGAGATTTGCAATAACGTGTTATTTTAACTTGCACTAACAACATGTTTGTACAACTGGTAATAGGGAAACGATCACATGCGCAAGGGTCTTTTGGTAGGCGTTTTTGAGTTCCCAATGATGGAGCTTGGCTCTGGTGTCAACAACATTGAGCCAATACGCACAATCCCAACGGAAAAAGGCATAGTACTGCCAAGCACTTGCTCCGCAGCACACCTTGGCTTTCTGCGTGGACTTGACGCTTTAGTCGACTTGTTCTGGTTCAATGCCAACGAGATCGAGCTTATACTAGACCAAAGCGTAGAAAAGTACCCATCGATACGCGAGTACAGGCATTGCATAATGGATACTATCAAGGATTGGTACAATGGCTACCGGATTGGCTGCTTTAGCGGAAAGTATAACCCGTGGTCAGTTATGTCCTTCATTGCCAGGCTATACACAGAACTTGGAAAACACCGCGAGCCACGATCTGCAGAGGCGATGCGTGAGATTGCGCAGTCAGCAGGTTATGCATTCTGGGTGGAAACAGGGACAACCGCACTAATTGATACGCAGATCGACAAGCATCGGCTCGAGTTTGCTGATCTGGCTAGGCGCTTGATCGCTGAATATGAGTATGTTAAAGCTGGTGACCAGCCTAGCCTGGGCGAACCGCCAACCCTCGTATCTCTGTCGGATGCGGACTTGGATCTGCCTAGCGACTGGGATAATGGGTTTTCCGAAATTGCACTTTTGTCTCTTTGCCTGTATGCTGGCTACTTGACGCGCCACGAAGGTGCAAATGTCTGCATTCCGAACCGCGAGGTGTACCAGGTTTGGACGAAGCTTTTTGCACGTGCCGTCATGGGCAATCAAATTTCCATGTCGAGTATCCTTCGTCAACGTGGTACGATGATACAAGACTTTTACTGCGGGAAGACAGATCTTTTGACGAAGTTGGTCTTGCAGACGCATGGCGTACTCAGCAACCATGGCAAGTACATGGAGAAGGACTACGCCAACCTTGTTGCTAACACGCTGATGGTTGCAGGCCACTTTGGTCTGCTCACTCATCCAAGCCAAAAGTCAGTCGACCCCTCCCATGCTGTGGTCAATCGCGAGGCACAGGCAGGAAACGGGCGCTGTGACTACGCTATGCGCCTGTTTGGTACTGACGAAATGCCAAACCACTTTGGCATAATAATCGAATTCAAGCTTATCCCGGAGAATAAGGCCAAGGATTCGGATCACTGCGAACAGCTGGCCGCCAACGCTCTGAGCCAGATCACCGACAAAAGATACCCCATGTTTTTGTCTGGATGCCTTGAGCGCATGGATATAGGCATGGCAGTTGGCTACGGCACTGTCTACACAAAGTGTAGGGTTTACATCCGCAGCACAGATGCCGAACCCTGGGTTGAAGTTGATGACCTCATCAGTAGGATGCCGGTCGAACAGAACAACTAGCAGCTTTTTTCGCTTATTTGTCGACTATCCAGAAGTGCCGGTTCTCTATCTTGTATAGTCTACATCTATAAAATTATTTTAATGAACTAAAATGGTAATCCTAAACAGATCTTGGAACATGATAATCATTACATTTACCAACAGACTAGACTGGAGAAACAGTCTAATGTTACGGATTACTGGTGGTTTAACGAAGGTTTGTAGAATATACAACTTTTCAAGTCGTATTAAGTTTAAAATACAATTTTATTTGTGTTACTCATTACAATTGCCATTTTTCTTTGTTTATGTCGGCAGATGTCAGATGTTGTATGAATCGATCGCAGATCATAAGCCAACCTGAAATTCAGGTTTGACAAGTCTTATTAATAATATATGAAAATAATTTACATAAGACCAGCTTTTCGTGTTTAACTGTCAACTAGTTTATATAATATATTTACAATGTAACTGGAAAAAATGCTAGACTGATACTTGAATGTGTCATAAACTTGATGCAACGGATAATGAAAAGATTCCCTAGAATAGATATTCTCGAACACAACCGCTGTCGTGCTAGGCACAGACAAAAAGCACACAAACATTCCTTACATTGATCATACTCTTGCAACGCGCAGCTGCCAGCAATTTGTTTTGCTGAATTTGCGTGCATTTCCTGTGTTTTGATTTGCCGTTTGTTTTTCGTTTCGTGTGCCGTTGAAGAATAGCAAGGTGCAGGGAGAGTCCAAGATATTGTCTAGATCAAGACCGGTCTACTCCAGGTGCTGCTTCGGTAATACCGCTGGAGCTTCTTCTCCATGCGGCTGACCGATGCATGTCACCGTCTGCGGTATACTACTCCTCTCAAGCAATTGAAGCAGAAAGTCGTGAGACTCTACTGACCAAGGCAAGTAATTGGATTGAAAAGGTTTATGCTAAAGCATTCAGCAACCTCAGGGTACAAGTCACTTGGTGTGCCGCAATCTAGGATAGACAACTGGAGTAGGGAGATACCTAAAGGTCGCGCTTAAAAAAAGCTGCCCCTAGGAATTATAGCTCGGATAACACAAACTGAATAAATTCAGTCCTGTCGGAACAGGTGCTCCATTACCTAAGTCGAGTTGTCTATTGCCTAGCAACTCTAATCAACAAACTCTTTTCTAACTTAGTGGTACGTAAACTTTCCTTACATCGCGAGCTTTCCAATGGACGAGAGCAGCCCGCTTGCAGCGGTAGGTATATGAAAGCCTACATTTGCTGCCGGACTGTACTGTCGATGATCCATCTCAATCAGGCATCTAGAGATTGTACCATGAGATACTATCTAAATTTTCCAGAAAGGCTTCCCCCGAAGCTAGCACGCTAAATAAGGTAGTATCACTCCCACTAAGTGTAAAAGTGCAAATCCAGGAGATAATCATTTCAAAATAAGGAATGTACTGTGTGCTTACCCAGAGTCATGTATTTGAGAATAAATAACCTAAGCGACCTTTCATATCCACCCCATCGAGTAGTCCTATATAAATAATTGTATTGAAACGCATGAAAAGAAAAAGTAGTAAGTTACGAATCTGAACAAGAAAAAGTGGGCGGGCGTTGATACATGTCTTTTATACCTTGAAACGCAACCACGCAACTGACTTCTTTCCTCAAAATTTCAAATAGAAAAATATAAGTGCCACTTCTTTTTCCCCTCATGGTTGTCTATTACGTAGCCCCGACATGTACTCCATTCCCTTCCTTCTTGATATTTTTAGCTTGTTCAATTGTCTCGTATCTCACTGCTGGTGCCAAATCTTTACGCTTGTCTATGATAAGCTTTTTATTGGCTCATGTTGGGTTCAACTCGATGGAAACATCATTTGCTTTATGCAAGACGATAAGAGCACTGTGAGGAAATTTGGGTGGCTTAAAATGGACTGAGAGAGAGAAAGTCATATGATTACCGGATGTTGAGCTGCAACGGCACAAATGTTGCCATTTTGGACGGTTGTAATGCATGGAACAACACATACGGTAAACAGTACATAATACATTGTGGCACTTTGTAATACTGGCAATTGGAAAGAGTTGCTTTTTTGGCTCAGTGAAATCGAGAATGTGATTCTCGTATGCTGCGCAAAAAAGGATGCCAACATTTGCGGAAAGCAGGGGGAATGCGCTAATAATCGTGTTGGAGAGATCTTAGCAATCAATGGGTGACGTCTGCAAGCGACGGCTGTTGTGATTTTTTGAAGTGACCTGTTTGCTACCCCAAAAGTGCTTTGGCTGCGCCGCATCCATTCACTGCTACAGCTATTTGCAGACACTATATTATTATACACTCAAGACAAGTGCTTTGGAATACTCTTGCGTTTCAACCTCAAATTTGCATTGCTTTGCAAATGTTTGTGTGGTTGCGTCTTTTCCTTGAGCGGTTACTACTTTGTTGAAACAAATAGCCAATATTTTAAAAAATTGAATATATAAAATGCTGAAAAAAATAGAATGAAAATAAATGCTAGCAAGTGTGTTGACATCGATACGTAAAATATTGTTCCGCAGCAAACCTCAGTATGTGGCACCTTTGCTGCCTTATTTAAATTCAAGTTTTTTCCTTTCTTCTCTTTTTGTGTCAAATACCACATCAAGGCTTTTTTGTTCTTCTCTATCCTAAATTCACCTATTATCTGTTTCAGTAATGAGTACTACTAATACTCCGTCAAAGCTTGACAAACTTTTGCGCCAAAAGTTTTGGCCCAAAGCGATCTATGATGTTACACCGGCTGATCTTGAGACCAGAAGTCAGAAGCGTGTGCGCCAGATGTGCGATGAAATCCGTGGAAAGCCAAACTGGATCAAAATACTCAATGATTATGAGATATGCGGCCGTTGGTTGATCATAGCCAAATACCGTGGTCTTACAAATCCGGAGCGCGACTATGCTTTCAAAAAGCTTGACTACTTTGCCTCCTTGCATGATTCGGAAACCAACATTGGTATGAGCACCGTTGAGCAAGTCTGGGTTTCTGATTCTCTTATTGATCCGGATACTGAAACTCAACTAAAGAAGTATGTGGCTATTCTGGAGGACGTACCAGATGCCATGAAGGACTGGCACCCAAACAACAGCAATCAGGTTCTGAATCTGATTGATCCATCGCTTTTCCCTCTTATCTACGCTCGCTCGCATGTTCTAACTAGCCCAATTCCGTCTCCGAAGGATGCTTTGTCTCTGAGTACTTTTGGAAAAGCTCCGGGGAATCATGATGCTTGGCGTGCATTCCTCAAGGAGCACTATAGGAGTTTAAATGATAAAGATGGCTCTGCTTATTTTATGCCTGCAAAGTCGATTCGTCAACAGGGTGATCATTCTCTGAAGCCAGAAAACAAATTCTGCTGGCTGCCAACCGAGTTCGATGTTGCTGAGGATGGCGAGACGACAATCAAGTCGTACATCAACAACTTGCACCCAGTCAGACATGCAGCTTTTTACCCAACTATTGCCAACATCTTTTCAAAGTTTGTACCGCTTCTTGAGCAAGTGTTAACCGACATTGTTCATTCACGCCCAGAGTACTTTACTGATCTAACCGAGTACAAACTTTACATGCGTAGTTACCCATGTACCGAAAGTGACCCCGACTTTATCTACAAAGATTGGGTAAGGAGCTATGGCTACCTTGAACAAGACCCACTCCCATTTAAAGCACCTAATCGTCCCAAGGTTCCATACAGTCTGCGCGGAAGGCGCCTTCAGGCCATAGTCAAAATGTCTAATATCTTTCTGACTCCTGAAAATCGCAAACATGAAGGCGACACTTGGCATGTCGAGGCACTGGAGAACGAGCGCATTATTGCAACTGGGATATACTACTATGATGTTGAGAATATTACCGAAAGCAATTTGGAATTTCGGGAGTCTATATCAATAGACTTGAACAAGGACGCATATCCTCACTATGACATGGTTGATGTAGATTACGATATATTTGGCAGCAGGTATGAGACTAGCCCTATCAAGGTTACACAGCCACTTGGGGAGGTTGAGACTAGAAACAGCCGCTGCATTGTGTTTCCAAACATCTACCAGCATCGAGTCTCAAAGTTCAGACTGGCGGATTGGACCAAGCCTGGGCACTGTAAGATACTTGCATTCTTTTTTATTGACCCGTCCACAAGAATTCCGTCAACTGAAATTGTGCCGCCGCAGCAGCAGGACTGGTGGTGTGAGGATCTTATGAAAATCGATAGTTTTGCAGAGTTGCCACATATAATCAAGGACAACATCTTTGGACGCGTTGACTTCCCCATCTCACTTAAAGATGCAAACAGTATTCGCCATGAGCTAATGGAGGAACACAAAACTGCTGAGGATAATGTTATTACTAAGGCATTTGAACCTTATTTTTTGTACGGTGATTCCTAAGAACATTGATGCCTCTTTTTGTTTTTGTTTTGTTGAATAAAATAAAATTCAATGAAAAGTTCTTCAAATTTAACCAAATGATTTCAAGCGTAGTCTAAACGTTATTACATAAACTCTCTTTCTCGAAGACCCTACTCATGTAGCATTTATTCACCGACTAGTAACTATAAAAATAGAAAAAAAAATACTTGACTAAAAAAGATCAAGTATTAGCAGTATTTTTTCAGAAAGAATTTATAAAGATAACATTGTTTCGCCATCAACTTATTTATTCATATCTAAACAAAGATTAATGCTCACACATATTTCATTCCATTTTGAGTTAACCTTGATTCAAGAAAATTTGCAGAAAGAAATATAAATTTCTAATGGTATCTTCACCATTTAACACATGCTGCTATTTTTGAGCTTTTAACAATATATTTTAAAGAGTCAACACAAAAAACGTATCGTAGAAAATTGGATACTTTCATCAATGGTTTCAAAAAGTCTTTCTGACCAAGCCTCTAAAAAATGAGCTGTTATCATGGACATGACATCTTTCGTCCAACATTTTGCCAATATCGGACGCCATTTCGAATGGCATTGGACTGTCAATTTTTTCAATGATTTGATACTGAATAAGCGAAGGAAGTTTCCTCATTAGAGGTGTTTGCAAAACTGCTTCAGCCCACCAATCCTTCTGCTGAGGCGGAATAACCGATGTTGATAAGATGCGAATAGATGGATCTACAAAGTAGAGAGTGAGCGCTTTGATTTGGCTTGGCCTCGAACTGTCGGTGGAATATGTGCATTTGATGTTGTGCTGGTACACATTAGGATAACATACAAGAAGCCCTGGTTTGATTTTAACGTGTCCAGCTGCCTGTTCAAATCTGTAGTGTCTAAACGCACGTGATGCTTCAAACAGGCGTATGGCTTGCTGGCATGTGGCGGGTAGTCTCACATGGTCATTTTCAATCACTTCTCGAAACATCAGAGACATGTCGGTGAGGTTTTCTACATCATAGAAGTATACTGCAGTTGCGATTATCTGCTCTGACGCAGTGCCATCACCTTGCCATTTACTGTTATCAAGATGCGTTTTATTGTATCTACGTGAGCTACCAGTATAAACATACTGATTCTCCAATTTGACAACGACCTGCAAATCCTTGTTGTGCAGACTATGTGGAAGCAATGGTCTTTTAGGTTTAGAAAAGACAGTAGGAGATGGAATTGGGTCGCTATCACAATATACCATATTGTATGGTATGCGTAGATTGCGCGGGCATTTCCAGTCTGTAAGAACTTGCTCAAGTGCTGGAACGCACCTTGCAATCACTTTGGCAATAGACTTGTATGCGTTGGAATACTTGCCAGGATGCAGGTTGTTAATGTATGATTTGAAATCGACAGAACCATCATCATTGACATGAATATCGGCAGGAAGCCAGTGGCGGTCTGTGGAATTGAGATTGGCAATGTATCCCTGGTTAATAGGAATAAAGTTGCTATCATTAGCTAGTCTTCGGTTCAATTTGCGAACAGCCTTCTTCCAGGCTTTCTGTGATCCGGGTTTGCGACCATACTCAGGCAAATTCAGAGCGTCCAGTGGTGATTTGGTTGGATGCTGTAGAAGAAATGACGTATCAAAACACAGCGTATAGAGCGAAGGATTGATAAGGTGGTGGGTCTTACAGATAGGTTTAAAATTAGAGTCTGGAGATCTATCAGAACTTGCATCAAATAAGGCATGTGTTGCATTATCCGGGTTTGAACGATGTTGCTGCCTGTAGCGAATATCCTCAAGTGGAGTGACTACATGACGTCTGAACTCTTGCGCCAAAGCATCATTAGGATCAATGTCTATCGTCCAAACCATATCAACACCGGAAAGCATTGTTCCACTAGCAACGTTAGCACGCTGAAGCTTTGCGTAGTATTTAAGCTCGTCCACAAGGTAGTCAAGATGACCCTGAGTCAATTGATCCTGAGGCTTAATCATGTCGATCCACTTTTGCACTTCATTTGTATCCTCGAGCTTCTCCATCCATTGAGGATCTGACCGAATGCGAGCGCTGTTTCTGATGATATGCATCTCCCATTTTGTTCTCCACTCGACGTAATAAGCGCGGTAGAGCGGCTTGAGGATATCTTGGCGCGTACGTTGGTTATATTTAAACTTGGTGTAAACTTTCGTTTGCATTTTGATTATAAAAAAAACGAATAAATGATATTTTGCAGATGAAATTGGTAAAATAAAAGTATCAGAACCGTTGATAATTTCCTGCCAATGTACATTCAATGATAAAAACGTAGTTATGGGTATAACGCACGTTACCTTACAATGTTGGATATTGAATTGTTGCGTAGTGCCGCTAAATTGGCTTGTTTATTTTAAAGAATTAAACTCTACATGCAATTATCTAAAGTTTTTTTGTACAAATCATATTCCAACTTGACTACGTTTTCCCCATTTCAAACTACAATCCTGATGACAGAGCCATCTTCAATGCCATAGAACGATATCGGCCTCGTGTCGTTATCCATCTCCACCCAGCGTTCATTATCGTTGCTCAGATAAATACGAAACGTGCGCGTTTTAGCCAACTTTACAGCAACTGGCCTGAGCTGACGAACAAGCATGGTAGGAATAAGCGATCTAGTTTCTGAACGTATCCTGTCGGCATCAACAGTGCCCTCAACAATTTCAATGACCACCTTTGCAAGTCGTGACTTGAGGGTAGACTCGTTCTTACGAGGCATCGACGGCATACCGTGCTTTTCTATAAGCTCGTGAGCCCGAGGAAACATTTTCACCATCTGCTCGAGCAATGGGAGATCGGGGTTGACCGAGCGTGCGCACTGTGCCAGACAGTATCGTTCCATTTCGGTGCGCTCCTCGGGGGTAATGTATGTGCCATCGAGCTTGGTGACCTGCGGCAACCTTGCAACCACCTGAGCACGCACATCCCCCTGCGTCAACGGCGTATCACGCATATGCACTGTACGTAGCGATCCGATGCGCGCCAGAGCGTCCACCACTTCCCATCTATCAATTAGCGTATCGCTGAGATTGAGCGTATGGAGGCTAGCAAAATCCGACGCACAAGTGACGGCAAAGGTGGTGATAGGGTTGAGCTGCAGATTAAGCGTGTGCAGCAAGGGCAATTGTTTCAGCGGAGACACGTCAGAGATCTGATTGCTCACCAGATGCAGCTCACGGATAGCCCAATCTGCAGGAGTAGCAGAGATATCAGTTAGGCGACACCACCCGAACGAAAACGACCGTGCGCCCAGCTGCTGCGCCATGCTGATAGCGTCTTGCCACGTGATGCGTGGTGAAGTGTCTACGCGCAGTGTATCTATAGTAAAGCGCTCCTCGGTGACGGGTACCGGCGACACAAGGTAGTTCGCACTAATATCGAGCGTACTAAGCAGCGGCAACACGCGCACAATGTCAAGTACATGTGACCACTGCGTCAAAAGGTTTTTGGCCAACGAAAGAGTCTGGACGCTACGCAATGTGTTTTTTGTTTCCTCCAGCTCCGCCGGTGTACC
>JANBSE010000310.1:0-12326 GCA_027578475.1 Coemansia sp. RSA 2607
GACGAGGAAAATAGACTAGCAAGACTGGTAGTAGTGATGGAGAAATATGAGACACTAAAATGAAGAAAACGATAAAATTGAATTTCGAAAGATGCTGAAAGAAAAAGGAGTGCACAGGATATTTTCGGCTTTGCTGGGTGGGTCATCACTTTTCCCCTTTATCTACTTTATGTCCGCAGTTCTTTATAAATTTATTTTAAATGGAGATACGCCTGGACGACTTTTCGGCAAGCGACTTTGACTTGAAGGATTGGCTCAATCAGCAATTCGAGACGCTCGATGCCGATGCCATTTATGACGAAAAGGCAAGCGAGAGTAGTCAGAGGCTGACGCGGCAACAGGAGCAGGATAACCAGCTGCAGAAACTTACTACGCAGCTCCACCTGCTCGCCACGAATGCACAGCAGAACAGCGACAGAATAAAGGCACGGTTCCGTCACCAAACGACTCAGATAGTCCGCGATCTGGCAGCCCTTGGCAAGCTAGTCCATGAAACGCAGTTGACAGTTGCCACGTTTTCTGAGACGGTTAATGCGCGATCACTGTCAGCGCCTGCTGTTGAAGAGATAGTCAATATTGACAAGGTTCGCTACCAGCTCGAACGTTCAGTGCTGGCCATGGAGCACCTACGCAACTACACCAACCTGCCGCAGAAGATTAGTGCTCTTGTTGATGCCGGCGAGCTTGCACAGGCGTGGCGATTGGTGGACAACGCAAGCTCATCATCAGAAACTGCTTCCGTGGGTCTAAGTTTAGAGGATGTCCAGCGTTTTAGCAGTCAGATTGAGGCGGCTGCTATTATGAGACTTGAAGAGCCTGTTGCCAATCACAACGCACCCATGGCACATGATATCTGCCAGCTTTTGGCGGCACACGGGCTTGACAAGATAATTGAGTCAACCTATATCAGGCTGCGCTCGGAGATTGATGTAAGACAGCTGCAACCAGCGATCACTGAGTGTCGAGATAATATGTCTGACAACATCGACACGGTTCTCAGTTTAATATCTGAGCTAGTTACCCAGGAGCGTGCATTCATCGAGGCAGCAGAAATTACACATGATGCAGGCGCATTGCTTGAGGCACTCTCGGCAAACTTTATTGAGATTTTGCAGCCAGTTGTTCAGCGCAAGATTGACCAGATCAAGTCTGGTTCTATTTCTGAGTTTGGATCCGACTTTGGTGCTCAAACAAGAGTCGATGATAGACAGACCGTGACGCGTGTGGTCGATCTATACCAAAACCTTGAATCGTTCTACAGGAATCTGAATGAGGTTATAAATCTGGGCACACTTAGCGTTGGTGATACCTCCAAACAAAGCACTACTAGTTCACTGCTAGCTAAACCGACTCCACGGTCTTTGAATCTTCTATTTGTTCCGTTTGTATCGTATATGGGCTCACTGGGCAGCACAGAGGTCGACTATATCCGCAGTGGCAGTCTGCTAAGACTTAAAAGGCTAACGCCTGACTACAAACATATAGAAGCGTATGGGCGGGATGCATCGGCAGTGCTATTGGAGATATTTGTCGATGTAGAGCAAGCCCTCAACCGTATATCTGCTCTGGTTCCAGTATCAAAGAAGCGTGGTGCAGTTACCGAAATTGCATCTATTGTAGTGGATATCTCGGTACACTTTACGGATATGATTCGAGATGTAGCCAAGCGAACTGGTATACCATTGGCAGTGCCGGATGACCTGTCAGGTTTGTTTAATCTTTCATCTGAAAGCGGTAACAGTACTGGTAGCGACCCAATCTACCAAACACTTATGAGTAGCGAAAAGCTTGATACCGTATCAAGCATCGTCGGAATTTCTCTCCTCAGCCGCATATTTGACCAGTACGCATCAGCATTGTCTCTGTCGATCGACAAAAAGTGGGCCGAACTTTTGGATGAGCTGAGACAACAAAGATCACGTTTGTCGCTCAGCAGAAATGGTTCAGCTTCTGAACAGGATAACGTTGACATTGCTGAATCACCAGCTGATTCGACAAAGTTGCTAATTAGTGCATTTATGGAGTCATGCGCAACAGTTGCCGAAATGGAGACCGTGGTTATATCGCCTCTGTTAGTTCCTGATGCGCCATTAGCTCCCCCAGGAGTCAAAAGTGTGGCCGATGCCGGTAATCGGCTATCGCTGATGACAGCATCTACAATTTACTTTTTGCTGACAAGTGTGTTTCGTCCTCCATTGGCGCGAATTCCGTCTCTGAGTATCTGGCATGCAGAGATCGAAAGCAAGTCAAGCATGAACATTTCGGTTCCAGTTTTCAGCAGCTCTCCATCAGAAGAGGCGGTCGATATCGGCGAAAAGATGCACATTCTGCTTCCTGAGCTAGAGCAGATCGAGGTAATGGATGCACAGTATACTCGCAGCGTAGACTTGGAAGGTGTAATTCCCTCGCTATACCACTATATCATAACTTGTATGGAAGGAAGCAGCGGCGGTAAAGGCACTGGCAATGGCAGCGAGGTTTTGGACAGCAGTTCTTCTTCTAGCTCGATCCAGACGATGCTCTCTCTGACTTTGAACTCTGTCTCTAAGAGCTTTGCTAAGCAGATAGCCACAATTAATCGTTCACCGCTAAGCGAGAGTGGCAAGCAGCAGTTGTCTGTAGATATCGATTACATTGCTAGCGTCATTTCTGCGTTCACAAGCACTGCTGCGCCAGAGTTTAGATTTATCAAGCTTTGTGCGTGGAAGTACTCGTACCAAAATCATGACAACGGTGAGTCTCTTGACATGCCCTCAGACCTTGTTTCAGAAGAGGCAGACGGACCAGATGACTCGGCGACGCTGTCAGAGTTCAAGGAAAAGATACAAAAGCTTTTTGAATTACAGTTATAAACAACCTATTTAAATTTTACTCAAATAGAGAGTCTGCACGGGTGGTCCGTTGCTGGGCTGAGTTGGATTCCACACCTTTTATATCGATCTGATCGGTAGGGATCTTTTCTATCGAGATAGACGACGTCAAGGCTGACAAGGCTATCTGCGAATCAGAGTCGTGGCTCAGCTGGAGCTGGCTTGAAGAGGAGCTCGATGGGAAGTCGGGGTTCGACGAGATTTGCGAATTTGGCACTGACATTTGCATGTTTATGCCCTGGAGACCCAGCGGATCGGAGATCCTGTCGGCAGAAATGCTACGAGTATGACCGGGTTGCTGATTTTTAGACGAAACTACAGCAGCAGCTGCCGCTGCAATTGCAGCTGCCGCAGGGTTTAAATTAGGTAGCGCCTGAGCTACTTCGTTGGCCAAAATGTTGTATCCAGACGCAGCAACAGCAGCAGCGGCTGCAGTGAAAACGCTAGCAGCATCTGCTTTGGAATCAGCAAACCCAGAGCCGCTGCCGCTTGAATGCATCATGTTTAACGGCGCTTGTAGTAGCTGCTGGTGTTGGCGGTGATCGTGATTCAGTTGTTGCTGCTGTTTGCGCAGACGTAAATTGGCATCAAGTAATGACTGGCGCCTCGCCATATCAGGAAGAGATATGTTTGTAGTTGAAGCAGTTCTGCGCTTTACGCCGCCGCCATCCGCGTAGTGTCCAGGACTGCGACCACGTACCACTACGGGCGACGACGATGTAGTCGCCAGCAGCACTTGCTCACCGTTATCACACTGAGCATAGATGTGCAGCGATAGGACGTAGTACTGCTGAGCAGCTCGCCGCTTACCGTTGTTGGCTGTGGCAGTTTTAAACTGTAGGCGTTCGAAGCTAACGACATTCAGCTTGTTGTCCACATCGGGCGTTCCGTCAGAACTCGGCTCAATCGGTTGCGGCTGCGGTATTGTCTGTGGTCCCTTGTCACGCTTAGGCGTGTGCTGTACCAACTCAACCGGCACTTTGCCCTCGGATATGTGCGCCGAAATACCAAGCGAAAACCCAACAACGCGCAGATGGTCCTGCTGATCTGTAAGATGCCCACTTTCCTCAGAGTATTCTTTCCGGATGTCTGGCGAGTCGTTGCTGAGTTGAAGCAGGAGCGGATACGTGATCGGATGACTAACAGGACGACCATCCATCGAGAGCCAAAAGTAGCTGCTGATTTGAAAGTAGTTGCGTCGGTAACACGTCCACTCATAACCGCTTTGGAAAAACCCTCGGTCAATTTGCGGAAACATGTGCACTTTGTACTCGAATTTTTTGGACAAGTCAACAAGACGATGGTGCTGAACTGCCTTGCTAAAGAAGTGCTCGTCAGAATGAGACGCGTTATGTAGCGAATGTGGCTTTCGTCCGCTACCTGTGTGCGGAATCGTTACTCGTCGTTTGCTGGGCATGCATGGTTTTGGAGGAGATGTGGTTACTGGCATCGTAAAGTCAATCGAGCTGCTGCTGTTTACCATCAGCGAAGTAGCCGACGATGAGTTTGTTGACGGCTTGTACCAGTCGAGAAGATTGATGTCGCTGCCCTTAATCTCTCTAATAAAGAAATGTGTAGGAGTGAGTTAACCAGATGCATATTTACCTATGGAGTGTTTATCCATGTTCAAGTTTCACAAAATGAATACGTGGGAACCTTGTCACTTACCTGGGCATTGCAGAACGCGAAGCAGGAGGTATTGAAAATCCGGCCGATGTTATAGCTTCCATATAAAGCTGGCTGCTGGCTTTTGGACTATTACAGCAGATAAATGTAGAAAAATATTAGGCGTTGTATATAAAGTGCCAAATACGCGCACTGCAGTATTTTATCAATCTTTTAAAGCTTACCTCATAAATGGAATGTTCAAGTCATAGTTTGCAAAATTATCAAACCCAGTGGCATCCACTGTTGAAAGGGCCGCAGTCACGCATGTGTCGGTGGTTGTGGATGTAGGGACCATAAACGGGTTGTGGTTTGGAAATGTCTCAGCAAGACCAGATATTATTGTCGGCTGCGAGTCGACAACAGCATGTGTGGTAGTTAAATAATCGGAGGTGCCTGTATCCTCTGAAAGAGTTGTTGGAAATTGCTGCTGTTGTGTATATTGATCGGCGACAGCAGCTTGCCGCAAGTTCTCTGCGTTGTTATCCATTATCTATCCAGACAAAATAGCAATAATACAAATGTAATCAGCTTCTGTTAACCAGATGGGGTTTTTTTTAGTAAATATATGTTCCAAACGCAAAGAAAGAAGAAGGAGTAATCTAACCTTGTTGAATGAGTGTTGAAGCCCTTATTAATTATCCTTAACCATACCTAAAACTCACATTCTGAAATGAATAGGCGCTAACTCTCATTTGCTCGCATGAGTTTTAAATAACCGAAGATCCAATGCGAGCAAACACACATTTCACTGGGGCTATACCCCACTTTTTGTTTGTTTGTAAAGCCTCCTAACCCAACCACAATTCATGCATGAATATGAACTAAAAACATTATTCGGAAAAGTCAGAGTAGCCAATTGCGACGGTCATCCGGACATAACTCTATTCTTGAATGACTGTCCGCTCGCGTGCCTCTGGACAGTTGATGTCGAGTTCTCTGCGAAGCATGGCACTGCCTAGATCGAACAGTAGAGAGATCTGGCCAAAGACGTAAACAAGTGTTGCGGCATAGAAGAAGTTGGCATTGCCGCTTCCTTGCTCGATCCAAAGATACCAAAATACTGGAGCCAGTCCGACGCCAAAAACGATAAGATTGGCCGAGAGAAAGGTGTACTGCATATACTTTATCAGCTCCTCGTATAAAGGGACCAATCCCAGAAACAGCGACAGATCACCCCATGCAGGGTAAGACTTGAGAGCCGAGATGACACCAATAAGCATAATCGAACCAAAAAGCGGATCCTTTCTGAAGCGCCACGATATAGGGACGGTGAATGCCAGTGCAGTAAGCTGAAACACGGCAATGAAGAATGGGCGGAATTCGTCAAAAATTTCGATAAAGAAGTACCAGAACAGTCCGACGTTGGGCTGTAGATCGGACACGCGTAGTGTAAAGTCAAATGTCGCTGTAAAGTACTCGGATCCATATATTGCTGCAAAGAGCAGGTGGAGCGAAGCGAAGGCGACTGCAAATTTAGCCAATGTAATTGCAATGCCTGTGGCGCGTGATCTGGTCTGATTCTGGCCAGCAGCGGAAGCTGAGCTTTGTTCAGCTGCTATTAGCGAGATCGGGGCTATCAGCATAACCGGATAAAGCGAAAGATGTGTAGCAATTGCTACAAAAACAGAAGCGTAGCCTATATGACCGCCGATTCCAAAGTATAGGGCCGAAACCGAAGCCAAGTGGCTAAATATTATCGATGATCTCGCCAAGCAGGTGGCCATCGTAAGTGGATTAAACAAGTACAGCAGCGCCACAGTCGACGGCAAGCACCGGAATCGCGTCTCTCCGGGAACCAAAGGTCTGGAAGCAAACGCCGGAAGCGTTGCCTTCTTGGCAGCAATCAGGGCAAGCACCATGGCAGTGGCCACATCTGTGCCAGCGTAAATTGCATCGGAGAATAGCTGCGGTAGCCATGCGTAGGGTACTTTGAATAGCATTAGCAGAAGCGGTGACTGATGGAACAGACCCCCGTCAAAGGGTGAAATACGATGAGCTGCAAGATATAAGCCCTCAACCAGCCGTTTGTAGCTCGTGACAGGCGTGCTGAGCTCTACGCGCGTCGTCAGGTGGTGTGAAATAAAGTCTGACGAGAACGTAAGGATCGCAAGGCGCAAAGCAAAGCCAAGTATGAGTGTCCGGAGCAGGCGGCTACCCTCGGAGATCCGGGGCACGCTCGACAGGCCTTCGCCTTTAGTAGCGTCCTTTGATGGTGACTGTCGCGAAAGAGTCTCGACAAGGGCGTTTGCGAGCTCCTTCTTGTTCAGCTTTTTGGAATTTCGTTGGTCTCCATCGTGGGGGTTTCTGGCGTTGCGTTCTGCGGCTTCAACAGTGTCTGCCGACATTTTGCAATGAAATCAGAAATATGCAATGCTAGAAATAAAATATCAAGAATGGAGTCGAAGAGAGCAGACAACAAACGAAAACAGCGGTTTCCAGTCACAGGCGTCATTCTCCGCCGTCGATATTTAATTTGATCTGGTGGTCTCGTGTGATCAAAATGTGCGTTGGCTATGCTCAGTAAAATTAGAGACAAGATTTGGATCACATATGTTGAGGGGTCGCAAGTAGTCATACCTAGAGGATAAGAGTGCGCTAATGTGGCTATAGCAGCTATAAGAATATACCGACTGATAATAAATTACACTTTGGTTATACGCCATTTGTCTAGAAAACATTGTTAATACCGGCTATAACCATACATTATCTCAAACTACCAAAAATCGGCAAAGCCTTTCAACGACTGTCTAAGATACTAAAACAAGCATGGCGTCGTTCATTCCACAGATATATTTCCAATAAACACCAAGAGTGAAAAGAGTATCCACAAAATGTCTCCCATCTTTCGCACAAGACCCAACTGGATGTCCCTCATAAAAGACCAGTTAACCATTAATAACTGGACAGATGAGGCAAAGGCTCAGGGTTTAACAATCGACAAAATACACCATGTATTTGAAAAGCTGAGATGCTACAAGGCCATGCACGTCGAGGACTCTAATGTCTTCATCTCGGCCGTCGATAGAGTTTGGTTTTCCGATATGGCAATCAACTCTAACACCGCATACCTTCTGCAGAACCAGGTGGCCGACCTGGAAAACGTTCCTGCTGCACACCAGGGCTGGCATCCCCTGTGCGACGGTAAAAATATTGTTCTCTCACTAGTCAAATCTTTGCTATTTTTGCTGAGCTACGAACGCTCAGAGATTGCGCCCAAACCAATATCATCTGCTAGCGAATCGCTGCATTTTGAAACATACGGTTCCTTTCCGCAGACACTAAGCAACTGGAAAAAGGCTGCCGCCGCTTTCATGGGAACCAATACATCTGAGCTGCCAATACATGTACCAATGGGTAGCACATGGTCGGCATCGCCACACTACAGCTGGCTGCCATCAGAATTCTATGTTGCGAAAGTTGGCGAAACAACCATCCAGTCTTACATTAACAACCTGCATCCAACCAAACACGCTGTCAAGTACTCTATCATTGCCGCCATATTCAAAAACTTTGTTTCTATATTAGAACAGGTAGTGACTGACGCTGTCTATTTGTCACCCCCACGGGTCATTGCCGAGGCGTCAGGCTGGTACATTGTACATGAGGAGATGCCCACAGATTACAATTCCAGTGACTATGCCGAGAAGATTGAAAAATGGCACTGGAAAAGCAAATTCCCCAAGTCGCAACCCAGCACCCGTGACATATTCCTGCGGCCAATTTCTGCAGCCAATTCATTCGGTCAATTCCTTCGGTCAATTCCTGCACACTGCTTGCGCAATCGTTTCCTTCAGATGGTTTTAAGAATATACAATAAAGCTCTCATGCCAGAACTGCCGAAATACACATACTTTGAGTGGTTTGCCGAAACAAAATGCCCGATGAACAAGTAATCGCTGTATGTGTGTCGACACTGTGAAGAAAACTTCACACAAAGAACAATTGAATTTAGGAAACTTGTAAAAACAAGTCACTTTTTTTTAAGAATAAGCAGGGGTAGATTGCATCGTCCGCAAAGTCAGCATCCCACTCTCTTTTGAAGAAGCTGTGCACATACGTCAGAAAACTGACGAACAGCCCAGTGCTTGCTATGTACACACAACTCGTGCATATTCGAACCCCGCATTCACAAACAGAACAATCAAAATAAGGGCAAGCCAGGGGTTGCATGAATTCAATATGACTTTTTTAGGAAATCACATTGTTCACGTTTTCACATATGTGATGGAGATGTTCTCACTAGGTGCTTTATAACTTTAATGTTGTATGAAAATAAGGTCCTCGATCCGCAGAAGGAGTGCAGCTAATTTTAAATTTGGGGATGCGTCGCTTTCCGTGTTTCATATTGGAATATGGCATATAACATGTTTTTGTCATTGAGACATCGCCGCTGTCTTCTCTTTACTCATCAATTCTTTTTTCAAAGTCAACGTACATACTATAAGCTTTCAAAATGTTTTTTGTATATCTTTCTCTGAGTATCTTTGTTGCTTCTGTTTTTGCCGCTAGTGCGTATCAAGTCTATCAATACGCATATGCACATATTACTTTCTCTAGTTTTGTTTGTCTTATTCTATTTTCTATGGCAACTGATTATGTGTTCTGTACACACTCCGCCAACCGTAGTGCGTACGGAAAACCACATTCCAAAAAAGACGAACGTTGCATAACGCCAAAGTCATCAGCCAGCATTCATCAACAATGCGACAGCGCTATTTCCTACGCTGGAGCTCAAGAGGACCACGGGTGCATTAAGGATGTCGTTGACTCGCAGAAAAATAATGCCACCGATGTGATTTCATCCGCAGCTATAAAGCTGCGTGCCACCAAAAAGCTCCTTGAATCTGCCACACAGAAAATTCGTCACTGGCAGGAGATTGCTCGATGCGAGAAGGAGCGTGCCGAAGATCGGGCCAGAAAAGTTGCAGAACTGGAGGCAGCTCTCAAAGCCGCTAATGATAACATGAGCACTCTCAAGGACAACTGCGAGCGCGAGAAGAGACGCGCTGACCAAAAAGTCGCTACGATTTTGAAACCCAAGTCTATTCTCAAGTCTTGCCGCAAGAAAAAAGTCTCTTTTAAAGTCGACGACTATAGCTTCACTGGAGTAGCTAAACAGGCTTCTGAGTCACTTCTTCCGGCTGATCTCGGTAGCGCGACCACTCTGCAACCAGCCATGAATAGCCTTGGCAATGGAACCTCTCTGAATAACGAATCGTCGCTTCAAACCAACCCTGACAGCGAGGTGGCTCCGCAGCTCATCACAGATGCACGCGCCAATGGTAATGCTCAAGAATCTGAGCTGGTTCTCGAAGCTACTTGCAACAGCAGTTCGTCGCTCGAAGCTAGTTCCATTAGCAAGCGGAAGATTGCCAAAGTCTGGGCCAGAAGGGTGAAGAATCAACCGACCGACCTTCCAGCAGCCCATGGTATACTGCCAACGCCGACGGAACTAGACGCGATTGGTGCCTGCATATGGGAGGACTACCTTAGCAAGACTAGTGCCAACACAATGGCTCCACCACTTGGTATCGATGGCCATGCAGGCGGAACTGCAACGGTTCTTGACTCGTCAGTCCAAGCTCATTTTAGCAACTCAGCGCTTATGCAACCTAGCAGCGTAAGCCTCACTGGAGTCAGCGAGAACAACCTGAACGTATTCTTCCAGTCCTTTTCTGACAGCATGGTAACCGAGCAATCCAACGCAAGTACTCTTGCAAACCAAACTGCGATGGAGCTGGACTCGACAACTTCTACCAATCTCGACAATGCGGCGGCTTTGAAACCCAGTTCAAATAACTCTCCTGGCGAAACAAACCATGCTCTTGAGTCGTTCCTTCAGAGCATTGCCAACGGAGCAGTGGTTCCGCAACAAACTATGGATAGTCTTGGCGGCTCATCTGCAATGGATCTTGACACATCGGTTCTAAACAATCTGGGTAACACAGTGGCTCCGCAGCCCGGCTCGGGTGCCAGTGTTGGTCTGAGTGACGCAGAAATGGCAGCGTTTATTAAAACGTTTGTTGTTGGCGCAGTGACTTTACAGTCCGGCAATGATTCCCAGTGCGCTGAGCCCTTCTACCAAGCCAACCCTGGCAATGAGGTGGCTCCACACCTCGGTGTAAAAGCCGATGACAGTGGAAACACCTGGGGACTGGAGCTGCTTTCTGAAGCTGCTAGCATTAGCGGGAATGCATGATTCAGCACGGCCATTTGATCCAATTTCTTCTTTTCTTTTCTTCTCTTTTCTTTTCCTTTCTTTCTTCTATCTCTTATCATTCTTCACATTAAAAAGTCAGTGCAAAATCTTCAAAATAACTTTAAAAAACATTACTAGTCCAGAGAGCGATACGCTTAAGGCAGCACGCCCATCTTGTTTAGTGTCGATTTTTTGAGTGCTCGATGTTGTTGCGTCTGGTTTTGAGGGAGAGTATGGTCGTTGTGCCGCACCTCGGTGATTAGCGGCGGCTCAATCACATACGCTTCCAAGTACATCGGATGTACCAGCTCAACCATTTGCTGTTCAAACGGATATTTGGGATTTGGCCAGATGTTATCCAGAATGCGTTTCAACCTTAAAGCACCCTGTCGCGACACAGCATACGAATATAAACAGCGAGGCTTATACGCTATAAAAACGGACTCGTGCTGCACGCGAGATGGTCTTTGTAGTTCCGGCTCACTACAATGTCCTAGATACAAAACTTCCCAAGATTCTGGAAGTTTGTCTATGACGCTACGCATCTTCTGCTTGATATCCACCTCCATATCTATCCGGTCACTCAGCACTAACGCAGATCTGAACTCGAGCCGGAGTATATCGTCAATCACATTCATATGAGATCGAAAGATCGCCAAATCTTCCGACGATAGCGTGTGATTTACAGGTACAGTAGGCCAGTTATCCTCACCGACAAAGTGTTTGTAGTCCTCGGGATGGTCAATATCGTACGAAGAAAGCAAGGGATGAAAACCAAACATTATGCCCTGGAACTGCATCTGCTTGGCCATTACACGCCGTCGTTCCTCGTCGGCGCGTCGACTAAGTATGTAGATATGGTCGAATCCAAGCGTCAGGTAGTTGTGGTTCTGTGACACCGTGTCGATGTAACTAGCAAACATGTACGTTCCGATAATTGCCACCGCCGATACCACAGCAAGGAACACGAATATCTTTAGCCGCAGGTATGGCTGCGGGGGCGCCTTTATCATAATACTGTTTCTATTGTTTCTTTTCGATAAGCGAACAAGTAAAGTAAATTTGAATTTATGCGAAAAAAGAGAAAGTATAACCGACCACGATGCACAAAATGGCCTGATTCAGGAACAGATGGCATTGACGGTGTGTCGTCATCAGCGCCAGGAAAAATATCTTTTGTCATCACGTAAAATTTCTTTCTTTTTAATTTGCAGTTACATTCAGTCTACTAGACAATTCAAGGCTATGCCTCGCTCACCGTCAAACAACACGCTTATTCCGCTTCTGCGCAAACTTTCGGAAAGGCTGGGCGCACAGCAGGCCAAGAACGAACTACGATGGATGGTTGACCACGTCCACGCGGCACTTGACGACTCTGGTCAGCGCCAGGTATCGCGGCTAGAAAAGTCTGCACACAGGGCAGCTAGAATATGGAGAGACCAGCCAGCCAGATCGGCAGAAGAGGTAGAGCAGGACAATATCAGGTTTAGCACAGTGCAGTGGGCCTGGCTTCGGCAGGCGGTATCCGATCGTACCGAAAAGCACAAGCCGCTGCAGTATATACTTGGCAATCAGCCGTTTGGAAAAGC
>JANBSE010000311.1:0-12248 GCA_027578475.1 Coemansia sp. RSA 2607
AGTTTTGTTATGATTTTTCAGGAGCTACCACCACTGTAGTATTGCTAAGAGATACATTTCTTATTTTATTTTTATGTTAGATACGTGATTAGATAAATGGGATAAAGTGCAATAAATGAGTAAAGGTACATGCAAAGTATGTAGGGTTTTTTAATAAAAAAAATGTTAATTAGACTTATGCTTGTTTATTAAATTAAAGAAACAATTATTATTTTTTTTGTGAGTAGCAGGAAAAAGTGTATCAATGTTCACAGCGTTTTCAAATGCCCATAACTTTGTATTTAGTAAAGCTAAGCACGTGATTCTATTTGCAAATGGTACTCACACAATAGGGCTTTCAAATAAAATTAGCCACTTTTTATTTACTTGAATACTTGCTGAGATATTACTCCTCAAAGTCACCAGTTAAAAACATTGATACACTTTTCCCTGCCACTGTATATATAGTGTATCAGTTGGCTGATGAGCCAACATTAGCCAAATCTAGAAATCACGATCAGTTGATTCCCACAAGGCCTTATTGGACACGGGTGTGCACAAAAGAGTAATAGTTTTCTTTGTCCTTTGTTTGGAATATATATTAGATTTACTAAGATAAAACGGATTGGCCAAAAAGTAAATAAATACATTTCTGATTAGCTCAAAAAGTGTATCAATGCACTACCTATTTTTAAATGTTCATAACTTGGTAATTATTAACGCTAAGAACGTAATTCCATTTGCAATATAAACTACCACTTAGGGTTTTTCAAATAAAATAAGCCACATTTTATTAACTTAACTACTTGCTGAGATGTTACTTCTCAAAGTCAAAAGTCAAAAGTCAGAAACATTGAGAGACTTCTAGCTGCCACTGTATAATAAACAATTAAAATATATCTTGCTTATTTATGTGGATAGTACAGTCAAAAGAAAAAGTAAAAACATTGATTCACTATTTGTTGCCAAAACGTATCATTTAATATTTTTTGATATTTATAATTAAAAAATATTATTTTTTGTAAATAAATATGTTATACATAAAATATTATTTTTCAAAAAATTGAAATTTAATAAAAGATTTTTTAAAAAAAAATACCAAAGAATTATAAATAGATATATTAAACAATACTAAATAATTTAAAAAAAATTATACAAAAAAAACCTAAAAGGCTGTTTTTTAATTGAAACATTTTAAAAAAAGATATAGAAAAGAATAAATTTGTAAAATAAATTTTATTAAAAAATTGTTTTTATAATGAAACATTTTTATAAAAAAGTATTTTTTTTAAATAAATCGTTTTGTAAAAAAACAAGTTTAAAGAAAAAAACAGACATGTGTAGTTTATATAAAACCAATTTGTTTTCAAAGAAAAATCTTTTCATAAAAGTATTCTATTTATTAAAAACATTTGTATAATCAAAATAAAAATATTAAAAAATTATAATAAGTATTTACTTTTTAAAAAAAAAAAAAAAAATTTTTATAAAAAAAACTAAAATAAATAATATTTTATAAAAAGGTTTTATTTAATTTATTTTGAAATTTTTTCTATTATATTTCTTTAAAATGTTTTGACAAAATATTAGCATAAAAATGAGTATGAAAAAATTTTAAAATTATATTTTATATATAAACTATCATAATGTCAAATATTATTATAAAACTCATCAGCAAAAAAAATTATCATAATAAAATATACTGAAGTAGTTTATTTAAACATATATTTAAGATGTCAACAAGTCATACACGTCTCTCTATTTTTAAGGAATTATCAATTAGACAACCGGCGTTTAATAATGAATTTAAAAAATTATTTATTTTACTGGACTCCATTCACTTTATAAAACGTGCTGTCTATCCTGAAATTTATGAAAAACTTCCTTGTGAAGAGTATACATTAAATTTTTCAGAGAATGATTGTTTGACTGAAACTTATTTTAAAAATTTTTATGAAACTCTGAGTATGCAGAATAAGGAACTTTTATTGGATTTAGCAATTAAGTGTATTAATTTGTATCAACAAGATGTGTGTTTCCTTGTATTAAAAAATTTTCAATTTTCTAGTTTATTGATGATTGTCAAAGCTTTTAAAGACGTTTATAAGACATTTTCTATGACAAATGAAACAGAGAAATTAAAATTTGTAAATCAAGTGAGAGCATATCAAATGTTTTGTTATGGTGAAGGCTGTGATCCCAGACTATGTTTATTTAAAATTGAAAATTAAAAAAAATATCTTATGTAATGTGTTTCAAAGGAGCAAATTCTGTTTATAAGTTTTTCATTCTAAAGCATTAGGGATATTAATACTTATACAGGTGCAGCAAAAAGTGTATTAATGTTTGTGACATGTGATTGTGGTAAATATTATTTTAACTGGCAACAGAGATCGAAACATTTAAAAAATTTTAAATGAAAGCCCTTATATTGAGGTATATGTTGCAAATTAAATTACTAGTTGGGTTTAGCTGTCAATAAAATTAAGAATATTTGAAATCTACCGTTGCAATAATACATTTTTTCTTTATGTCTTAAAAATTTATTATTAAATATTTTTTAATACTACACCAAATATACTTTGTTAAAAATAACTTCTAGGGCTAGCAAAAAGTTCAGAAAAACAATGCGTAAACAATTGAATATCTCAATTTACTTTTTTTTGAACATCTAGGTCATAGATTTTTATTAGTTAGCTTAAACAAATATTTAACTTGCTGGACTGAAGATAATTGCAATTGGAGTTTTAAGACTTTTTTGAGTCTTAAAATTAACACACTTTATTTTGCACAGACCGCGTTTACTGCTTAAATTTACTTTAATTACGCATAATACAAAACTTTACAGATACATTACTTACATTTATTTTTTTGTAAAATTATATCGTTATTTGGTGTAGAAAATAGAAAAGACAAATTCATAATATAGGCCTCTCATAATGAAATTGAAATAATATTATTTCGCAGTAACAAAAGATTTTTAAAATAATCCAAATGTAGCATCAAATAGAGTGCGGGGTCAGCTTTCAAAAAATATTGTTTTGGTAGCCGTAGCTTATTTAGTTTTTGTTTTATTAATATTTGAATTTTAAAAAATTATTTTAGAACATAAAAAATAATGACTTCAATTAATTTATGCCAACAAGTTATTTCAGCTATAATCTTGTCATTCTTTGATATTGGCCATAAAGCATCCAATATTCATTACACTTTAAACATAAAATACTCTGCATACGCTCCTTTACCCACCTTAATTTACTTTTGGATTAATAGGTTTAAGAGTGGCTGTAAGTCGCTCGGGGATGCAACTAAATCAGGGCATCCAAATCTTGAAATTGCTGAACAATATAGAGACGCTATAATTCAAACTTTGAAAGAGTCGCCACAAACAACAGTTCAAAAGTTAGCTTACACATACAACTGCTCAGTGACTACAATGCGAACAGTTTTGGAGAAGGAACTTGGATTCAGGATGGTTTATCGTAAATAGATTCCACATGAGCTTAGAGATGCACACAAAAAGGAGTGAATTGACTTTTGCAAATCTTTGCTCAAAGAATATCAAACAAATTGCAGTGACTATACATCTAACATTGTCACATGTGATAAAACATATGTGTATCTTTACAGAACTAAACAAGGACCAGTGGCTAAACAGTGGGTGTTTAAAGTTTAACAGCCAGAGCCTCAAGCTAGACCATCAAATTACACATGAAAGTTTCTTGCTCTTGTATTTATCTCAAGAACTGGGATTATTTATGCTTACCTTGATATCAAGAACTCTCAAGTTAACTCTAACATACAGTGGCAGGAAAAAGTGTATCAATGTTTTTGACTTTTGACTTTGAAGAATAATATCTCAGCAAGTGGTCAAGTTGATAAGAAGTGGCTATATTTAATTGAAAGCCCTATTGTGATAGTACAATTTGCAAATAGAATCACGTGTTTAGCTCAATTGACTAGAAAGTTATGGGCATTTGGAAGTCACCTCAGCATTGATATATTTTTTCCTGATGTTTTAAAATATTAAATTTAATAAATTAAAATTATTTAATCCTACATCACACGCCCTTTTTAAAAAGTAATTTGTGAATAACAATCAGACCCATTGCCTGTTACTATGTAGCACTTTTACTTGGTGATTGTGGATCACGTTTCCACATTTCTTACTCAGTGTTTGTTCACACCAATAGGCAGTCACATATCATAGCACTACCGGAAATTCTTGACCATAACTTAGATGTCATTAGTAAAATTCAATTCTTGAGACTGTGCAGGATACCCTTCAATCTCAAATAGCTGCTTAGTTTGTCAATCCTGAAGTAATTTGGTGCTATGCTTGATGTTACAATTCTAAAAATCAACATTTAATTAATTCTAATTTCATAATCAGTCAACTAAAAAAAAGATAACATTAGCAATTGTACATCTAGTGACAAAGGTTATGTGTGTTTTTGTTTTAGATAATTTAATCACTTCTCTCAACAGAGATGCAGCTTTAAAGTTTAATGCTTTTATCTTTAAACATGTCTGTTTTTCAAACATGGCAGTATTATGTTTTCACGGCATCATTTTTCTAGCTGTAAATTAGAAAATATGTACCAAACACATTGAAATTAGTATAATAAAACTATAAAACACATTTTCAGTTGACTAGAGTGAATTCCTTGTTGACATTTACTTAGTCAAAATTCTCACTCATAATTCATGAAAAAACTAATGTTTCTTTATTTTTAGATTAAAACACCAATTCTTTGCATAAAAAACATTGTGTCTTATTTTAAGATTCACACATGTGAAAAGCTTCTTTTTAAGCAATTTGGCAACAATTAGTTGTATTTTCAACTTTTCAGTGATTTAAATATGATTGCATGTTAGCCTACCCCACACAATAATTTTTGGTTGGTCGCCTAGTTTTGCAACAAAGTTATTGGATAACAATCAAATATCAAGATAATTCACTGTGGCTATACTTAAGTTAAGTTTTGTAATGATTTTTTAGGAGCTACCACCACTGTAGTATTGCTAAAAGATACAATTCTTATTTTATTTTTATGTGAGGTATGTGATTAGATAAATGGGTTAGAGTGCAATAAATGAGTAATAACACATGCAGAGTATGTAGGGACATTAAATAAAAAATTGTTAATAAGACTTATGATTGTTTATTTAATTAAAAAAAAATTTTTTTTTTACTTGAGTAGCAGGAAAAAGTGTATTAATGCTCACATCATTTTCAAATGCCTATAACTTTCTAGTTAGTTAAACTACACATGTCATTTTATTTGCAACATGTACCACAACAATAGGGTTTTCAGATGACATTAGCTTACTGTTATAAACTTGTCAACTGAATGAGATATTACTTTTCAAAATCAAATGCAATAAACATTGATACACTTTTGTTACCTCTCTATGTGCTAACTTTTGAGTGTTTGTTGTTTTGTTTTAAGAGTTTTTTTGAGTGTTCTAACAAAAATCTTAACTTTTATATAGTAAATGCTTTTATCTAGTAAAAATCTTACATAATATATTTCCATTTCTGTACTAGCCAATGTAAAACATAATGTATTTTTAAAAAGTGTGTTATGCATTTTATGTTGTGTTAAAATGTTGTATGTTATAAAAAATAGTTATGTTACAGCTCAAAATAATGATTACTTCTCTAACTTTGTTATTTTATCTTTTTGGATTCTATTTATAGAATAATTAGAATATATTTTTAATTACATTTAAATCATTAGCAAAATACCTTTTTAGATAATATTAAGCACTGTCATATTTTAAATATGCTAGAAATTATCTGTTGTTTTAAGTCAAGCAAGTTTAAATGTTTTTATACAAAACAATAAAATTCCTGGAACTTTTTGCCAGCCCTGCGTGTGTTGACACACAGTGGCGCAGGCAGGTTACATGTGTGAGAATCGATGCCGACTACATATGAGTTGATTCCTTGGAAAACTAAGGAAGAGATTTCTTAGTTTTCTAATATCTCCCAACGCTTAATTTCAACACTATTAACTTAATATATTTATTTACATCAGCTAACTCACTATGCTTGTTAGGTAAATAATTATATATATTAATATCTAAGCGAAGCCCACCCTGAATCCCAGAGTGGCATTATATTGGTAAGCCTTATATAGGTGGCATATGATCTGACGATTTGATCATGCAACAATGCTCGTCATGCTTTCAACATATGTTTAAGCAATAATGAAAGTTAATTTTCATTTGATGTAATTTGTGTAGTTTTTATAGTAGCTTATCTAAATAATTTTTTTAGGGTTTAAATGCTGTTGTATAATAAATGTTGAAGCTTACAATTTACTGGCTACTTGCAATTTACCATGCTTTTGAAGCAAAATATAAGCCACCCCAAGCTTGCAATTAAATAGCAGACAGCAATTGAACACAAAGCGTTGAATGTGGCTTGGACGTTTTCCGTTTGGTATCAATGTGGAAGCGCAGAAACAATTGAAAGTTGGCCAGCAGGTAGAATAGCTCATTGACTATTATAATCCTGGGCATTGTTGCTCATTTCGCAGTTCTTTTTTGTTTTGATGCAATTTTGCAAGCAAGGATGCAAATACTTGCTTATTGTCTGGCGCAGCGACGTCATTTAGTAAAGAAGCAGAGCAAGTGTCTCTGCTATGTTCCATACTTTCACTTACCCTTCACTTTCGCACATTTTTTTTCCTGGCCGTTCCTTGATACTATTCTTATCCCTTGTTTTTCGTACTCCTGCCATCGTCCTTCCACACAGTCCTTTTACCGTTTAAACTCTGCCCACATTTCGTATCCTTATAATTTGCCGCTTATAAACCACGTTAACCTTGTATGATGAACTCGTCTACTATGGCATTTTCTGTTCCACTGTCGCCGCTAGGCTTTGCGTCAACTGTCTCCAGCGGACCCGGCAGCACCAACCAGGGATCGCATCCCTCATCTAACACTGTGTCAATCTCGCTGACGCGCAGCCAGTATGCTATAGAGAGCGGCGGGGTGCTCATCGACCCTTCGACCAACGAAGTATGCCTGCTGTTCTACCCGGACAGCTCCGAGTGGCGGCTGCCAATGGGTCGACCGGACGCCATGTCTTCCGAGCACAGCACGGCGGGCAAGGAATCCGCCTACGTGGCCTTCGAGTCCACGGTGGCCGGGTGCGAGCCGCCGGCGCATGCAGCGCAGCGGCAGATATCCAAGATCACGGGGTACCGCTGCTCGCACCTGCACCCGGCGGTGGCGGCGCAGGCCTCTGAAAACCCGTGTGCGTACATGGGCCCGCTGATGGTCGAGCCACTGGCGCTGCAGATCGAGCAGCGCGTAACGCCGGCCCCCGCCGCCGCCGCCGCTGCTACCACTGCTGGCGGCTCGGACAAACCGCAGGCGGACGGTGGTGCCGGCGAGCCGAGTGCCGAGGTTTCGGCGGGGCTGAGCGGCTCAGACCTGTTCTCGCCGCTGGCAGACTTCCACGACGCGCACGGGCAGCGCATCACTCTGCCGCAGCTGCAGACCGACGCCAAGGCGGCCGTCACCGACGAGGCGCTGGCCGACGACAACGCGCCGCTAGCCGCCGCGCTGGGCACCGATGCTGAGTCCGTGTACCACCACCGGCTGTCGACGTGCCAGTACGTCATGACGTACTACTACATGGCGTGGCTGACGCAGAGCCGCTTCGAGCAGCGCGCCGCCACGCAGCCCGTCGGGCCCGCCGCCCAAACCACTGCCAATGCTGGCGCTGCTGAGCCGCTGGGCATGTCTTCGGTGCTGGGCGCCAGCAGCGCGGCCACTAGGGTGCAGCCCAATATGCCGCTGGCTGAAGTGACGTGGTTCAAGATGGACACGGCGGCGCAGGTGCTGTCGCACGAGACAGACAAGATGGCCCTGCGTGAGGCTATCCACCGTTTGTCGCGCTACGGCGCCCCGCGTGCGCCGTTTGCCTACTCGGCGGCTGTGCTGGCTGACTCTGCCGCGCACAAGAGCGCTGAGCACCAGCACAAGAACAGTGCTAAGCACACTGCTGCCTCTGCTGCTGCGCCTGCCGCCAACACTGCCGTTCCTTCTGCTGCTTTTGGTGCAGCCGACAATGGTGCTCCTGGCACGGGTTCCTCTGACGCTGCATCGTCTGCCGCGTCAACCTCGGAGGCATCTTCCGACGGGGCCACCAAGGCCGAGACGGCCGTGGCCATCCCCGCGGCGCGCAACATGGACATGATCCGCAAGACGGCCACGTCGCTGGGCAAGCGCGGCGGCATGCTGGTCAAGGCCGCCAGGCAGGGCAGAGCGTCGACGTCGGCTGCCACGCACGCTGCGTCGGCTGACGATGCTGCCGCCCGCACGTCGTCGGCTTCGGACCCCGGCGCAAAGAAACCCGGCATGCCGCGTGTGCTGTCGATATTCTACAAGCTCATGGGCTCGGCCAACTAGGCTCGCATCAGTCCTCCCAAGCACGGCTTTCCTTTGGGAACCTCATTTCCTTCATTCATCTTCCTTTTAATACTTGCTCTTCATTCATTTCCTACTTTATAATAAAAGGCTCAATAATTCATAACAATGGCTCACACATCAACGGTTTGTTCGTAGTGGCGCGGCTCAGGCATGTGCATGTGTGGCGCTGCCTTGTCGTGAATGTTTTGGTCAGCCTCCTCGTCGCCGAATGAGTCCTGGAAATACGCCATGTCTTCGGCACTCCACCGCTCAGGATTGCCCACCCGCGAGTGGCGGAAGCCGTACATGGCGTAGACGACTATGCCCACCGCCAGCCAGATAAACAGCCGGTAGATCGTCGGGCCGTCCGAAAGCACGAGGATCACCAGCGCAATTATTGCGCCTGGAATGGGGATCAGCCAGGGACCGCCCGGGACCCTGAATCCGCGCTCAGCGTCAGGGTGCGTGTACCGCATGACGATGACGCCAATGTTGACCAGTATGAACGCCAGCAGCGTGCCCACCGACGTCATGTCGCCCAGAATATCCACAGGCAGCACGCCAGCCAGCGCAGCACACACGACGCCCGACACAAGCGTCGGCACATACGGCGTCTTAAACCGACTATGCAGGCGCCCTAAAATCTTGGGGAACAGCCCGTCGCGCGCCATCGTGAAGAATATGCGCGGCTGGCCCATCAGTAAGATCAGGATCACCGACGTCAGCCCGCAGATTGCGCCCAGCTCGATCAGGATACGCAGCCACTTGGTGTTCTTGTGGAACTCCAGCGCGTACGTCAACGGCGACGCCACGCCCTTCAGCTCGCTGTACGAGATGATTCCGCACAGTACGGCCGATACGGCAATGTACAGTGCTGTGCACAGGCCCAGGGACGCGCAGATACCCCACGGCAGGTCGCGTTGCGGATCACGTGCCTCTTGTGCTGCTGTCGACACTGCGTCAAACCCAATGTACGCAAAGAACACGCGCTGCGTGCCCTTGAACACGCCCTGCGCGCCATACGAGCTACCCTCGCGCGGTGGCACAAAGGGGTGGTAGTTGCTGCGGTCGACGTACTTGCACGCGCCAAAGATAAAAAACAGCACCACCACAAGTTTAATTACCACCACAGTCTTGTTGACCCACGACGCCTGCTGGATGCCAAATACCAGCAGCGCAGTGACTGCAAGCGATATGAATATTGCCGGGATGTTAATGTACGCTCCGTGGTTGACCTTGAACGTCAGGTTCTTGCTGTCCCACAGCACCGGCGCCTGCGTAGTCTTGGGCGTAAACTCCACATTGAATGCGTCCTTGAAGAAACTGACCACGTAGGCGCTCCATCCAACCGCCACCGTGGCCGCTCCAACCATGTACTCGAGAATCAGGTCCCAGCCAATAATCCACGCGATAAACTCGCCCAGCGTCGCATACGTGTACGTGTACGCTGAGCCCGAGATGGGCAGCATCGAGGCCAGCTCAGAGTACGAAAACGCCGACAACCCCGAGACAACGCCTGCGATGATAAAGCTGACGATGACTGCCGGCCCGGCATTTTCTGCTGCTGCTACGCCCGTGAGCACGAAAATGCCAGTTCCGATGATGGCGCCGATGCCGATGGCAATGAGGTCCAGCCGGCTCAGCACGCGCTTCATCTGCGTGTTGCTGCTCTCGCGCAGAATCTGCTCGATGGGCTTGCGCGCAATCAGCCGCTTGCCGAAAAGCTTCCATCTGGAAGTAGCCTGCTCGCTTGTTTCTGACATGACAACAATTGTAAGTCGTGGTAAATGAATAGATGGTGGGAAAAATGAAAGGTTGTTATTTCAGTGCGTGTCCTTTCCTTGCTCAGAAGAGACGAGTGCCTCCGACATCTTATAAATGTACTTTTTTATATCTGCGTGGGTGTGAGCGTATGCTTCGGACACAATTGACTCTGGGTATATGCGCCTGCTTTAAAAATGGAAAGTAATGCAACAATTGAGGGCTTTATATAGACCTGCGACGATATGGCGAGGCGCCTTTTATTTGTGGTGATTTTAACTAGAGAATAGCACACATCATCTGCCCTTGCATATGTGCTAGTAATTGTGCTGTTGTCTTCAGCACTATCAATGTTACATATGTTATGACCATGTGACATGTCGGTGGAGACGACTCAATGGTCTTGGCATCCAGAAAAACACATACAAAAAATAGGGACAGGTAGTGTGTATTGCATAAAGTATCATTTTAAACTACCGACGTGCATGCCGCTCCATCATCTGCTCAACCTTGCTAATCGCCTCCTGCGTCGATTGCCGAAGCTGATTAAGCTCGTCCTGCTGTGCGTCAATCCGCTTGATCTGCCGATCCAGTATTTCCAGCGCATGGCGGTACGCCGTTTCCGGATTGTCGTCGTGCTCGTTGACCGTCGTTGCTCCACCGGCTGCCATCGTGTAGTGCATCATCGATGCTGTTGACGACGATGTCGACAGCGGTTTGTTCTGTGGGTGGCCAGCAAACTGCCCCGATGAAGAGGCTGCGCCACCAATCGACGTACGCTGCATGTGCAGTTGCGTTTGCAGCTGCGGGTAGGATGTTCGCCGCGTCGGTGATAACCTTGTCCCGCCCCGGTGTATTTCAATTCCAAAAGGGGTTATCGCACCGGCTGACTGGGGCTCAGAAACCAATGGCGACTTGTGATGCTGTTGCTGCTGCTGCTGTTGGCTACTGCTGCTTGCTGACAGATATGCAGACTGCGGAGGCGGTCGTAGCGGCGACATGACGTGGGCCTGCGACCGGGCCACACTCGTTGCAATCGTCAGATTAGGCTCAGACATGCGATGGTATGCAAACGACGGCCGGGCGCTACCAACTGGAAACCCGTGTTCCTCCGTAACGCTGCCTCTGCCGCTGGCCAAAACTGCCGACGGCGGCGACACTGTCGATGGCGACGTCACTTCCATAAACTGCGGATCCCCATCGATAATATTTGCCACCTCCTTGAAAAAGTCAAACGTCCATCGCGCTGCGCCCTTCTCCTTGTTGTGGATCACAACGTCCCTGTAGTCCGAAAGCACCTTGCCCCAGCGGTCCTATCGATTACCAAATTGTTAATTGAACAAATTGAAAGAATAGACTGGAAAAAAACGCCACATTTAGCTTTAATCAAAGAAAAAAACATAGCGCATTTGCGCGGCAGGATTATCGACAAGTGCAAAACAGATAAACAAACAGACCATCTCCAAGCCATCCTCCAATTTTGCTTTTAAAAAGCGTAAACACAAAAGACACACGCGGCGGGAAACAATAGGGCTAATATCATCGCAAAATGTAGCTCTAAAACCACAGGGAATGTTTGTGCTTGGCATTCAGTTACCGAGCATTTGGTGAGGAAATGGGGGGAGAAAGACACTTACCTGCGAAGCCTTTTTAGACCTTCCGGGAAACTGACCCGAATGTTCCTTGTGGATGCGGTGCCACACATTACTGCGCTCCTGATTTGTTTTGCACCTTTTGAGCGACTCGTAGTGTCGACCTATGGCGCGCACCAGCGACAGGGTTTCTTCGCGGCTCCAGTTGCGTGCAACCTTGACTGTGTCGCTCGAACCACCGCTTGCTGAATAGTCAATGTCAGGAGAAACCGCTGCTGCGGCTGCTGAGCTGCTCGAATCGCCCATTGCATCTGTCAGATTGACAACCTGCATTGGCGAAACGGGCGAATGGCTTTTCATCCTGTAATAGCGCTGGTTTGTCGGCTGCTGTGACGGTATTGCTGACGGAGGAGGCATTGGCTGCTGCTTTTGTGGATGGTGAAAGTGCTGGCTGTAGTGCTGTCTCTGTTGATGCACGCCATGCTG
>JANBSE010000312.1:0-12245 GCA_027578475.1 Coemansia sp. RSA 2607
CAGTAGCCGACAATGCCGGCAGTAAAGCCGCGGCCGTCGTGCAGGTTCTCGCAGTAGTCGTAGTGGAAGTTGGTGTCGCCGTTCTCGTAGATGTTTGTGATCTGCAGGGCAATTGACTTGGCGCAGCCGCTAAGCTCGGCAGCAGCCAGGGTGCTGAGCGTTAGTCCGATGATGACCTTGGTGATAGACATGTTTTCAATATTTGGAGACTATTTGTTTTATCTTGAGAAAGGCGAAACAAGATGATCCTCGAAGCAGACCTTATATACCATTTGTTTTCAGCTCTTTGTTGTTCCTGGCTACAACCCCTTGTTGTTTGCTTGACAGGTGAATGTGCAACAAGACAAAGGCATCATTCTTGTCTTGGCCGTCTGCCAAGAGGGGCAAGAGGGAAGATTCTTGATAACGCACAAGAGTGCAGTAAATTGACAAGAAAAAATATGCTGATTGCATTGTTGCAGTGCCAGTCCTGGTTACAAATAGAAGACGCCTCTCACTTGTCGAGCTATTTGCGTAATTCATCAATCTACAACATGGAAAAGTCAGAAAAAATCCTGTAGTGGAATCCTTGGCGCACCTGCCAACATGTATGTTTTATATTAAACTTCGGGATATCGGACGCTACGCCACCTCCGTTAACTCCCGACCTCGTTTTATTTTCTCTATATACAAAGTCATGTATGGCGTGGGAGTTGGCTGAGGGATGAGGAGAGCGAGGTGAGGATATGTAATTTGTAAAACAATGGATTGACACATAACATGTACACGTGAAATCAGCCCCAAAATATCACAACTGGACATTAACAAGTACCTAATGAGAAAAATGCGCTTTGTGTGTGAGGGCGCGAGCCATTAAAGTGTTCTCGTAAGCGATTGTTGACATCATCCTAATTCACATCATTAGCTATTTACAATATGGATATTCGGGAGGCTGAAATGAAGGCGCCGTTACAACGGGTCTGGGACGGAATGATTCCAATCGAGTTGCAGTTGGCGGCAGCAGATGCCATCGAGCTCTTGGCGTCGGCGGTGCTGCCCGAGCCCTTCCAGACGTTTTATCTGCTGGTGCCGCGCGTCAGCTACTTTCCATTCATTACGCAGAAGATCAAAGAGTGGTGGCTCAACCCAATGTTTGCGCTCTCGGGTGGAGTGCCTGGGCACAGAAACGCAGAAATAAAGGACGCCGATATCTGGTTCGAGTACCGCGGCCAGCCGCTCAAGTGGCACTATCCGGTGGGTCTTCTGTACGACATGCTTGTGGCCGGAGGTGCCCGGGGCGAGCCAGAGCTGCCCTGGGGTTTAACTCTGCATGTGCGCAAGTTCCCTGTGGGGAAGCTGGTGGCCGGCTCGGGCGTACAGAGCATGCGGGACATGTTCATGGCCATGATTAAGGAGAGCGACTTTATTCGCAACGGGTCGACAAAGCGCGTCATGGATCTGGCCAAGAGCGATCAGATGCAGTTTCTCGACGGACTGGAGACACACAAGTTTGAAAAGTACTCGGCAATACACGCAATACTTGTGCCGTCTGCCAATGACGTGCGCCCGATGACGGCGGCTGCCAAGAACGGTGGCGGTCGGCCCGGGCCAAAGGCCATTCCGCTAAAGTTTTACATGGAGACTGCCGGCGGTGAAGATTCTGCTGCCAAAGATCCTTCTGCTCAGCCAGACATCAACATGTTCCATGTATCACAGTTCCCCGTTCCACTCATGAGCAAAGAGAAGGAGGGCGAGCAGACGACGGTAGCCGATGCATTCCGGCTGTGCTACGAGATCTCTGACCAGGACGGCGACGCCTTTATCACTAGTCGCGTGTGCCTGTCGCAGGGAATTGCCGTGCCCTGGGAGACACCGATTAGCTGGCTTGCAGAAAACCTGTACTACGCCGACTGCTTCTTGCACTTGGTGGTCGTGAGTGCCTGATGATTGCATTTAAATACATCACGTGTCGACTTGATTTAATACACATTGATTCTGTAGAGTGATCATGCGATAAGCTTGACTTGAAAAATGGCAGTCACAGCGTGCACACATGCTCTGCAACCGTGTGTTTGGGAATAGATTAGACAAGCAAGCAAAGTCAAGCTCGACTCACGTATATTTGGAAGAGGTTATAGAATTGGTGTTTTTAAAAAAGAAGGTATAAGGAGAGAGAAACATGTTACGGATGAGCCTAGTTGTTGCTGGCAGCCATCTCGCGGGCAATGTCGGCGGCCTTGCGGACGACATCATCGATGTCACCAGCCATGTAGAAGGCCGACTCGGGCAGAACGTCGTGCTTTCCGTCAAGGATCTCCTTGAACGAGCGGATGGTGTCCTTGAGCGGGACCAGCTTACCCTCGAAGCCAGTGAACACGGTGGCGACCGAGAACGGCTGCGACATGAAACGCTGGATCTTACGGGCACGCTCGACAGTCAGCTTGTCCTCCTCAGACAGCTCGTCCATACCCAGAATGGCAATGATATCCTGGAGCGACTTGTACGACTGCAGAATGCGCTGCACACCGGTGGCAATCTCGTAGTGCTGCTCGCCGACAATACGCGGGTCAAGCATGCGCGACTTGGAGTCGAGCGGGTCGACAGCGGGGTAGATACCCAGCTCCGAGATCGAACGCGACAGGACAGTGGTGGCGTCCAGATGCGCGAAGGTGGTGGCGGGGGCAGGGTCAGTCAGATCGTCAGCCGGCACGTAAATGGCCTGGACCGAAGTAATCGAGCCCTTCTTGGTAGTGGTAATGCGCTCCTGCATCACACCCATATCAGTGGCCAGTGTGGGCTGGTAACCGACAGCCGAAGGAATACGACCCAGCAGGGCAGACACCTCGGAACCGGCCTGAGTGAAACGGAAAATGTTGTCAATGAACAGAAGCACGTCCTGGCCCTCCTCGTCACGGAAGTACTCGGCGACGGTCAGACCGGTCAGGGCGACACGGGCACGGGCACCCGGGGGCTCGTTCATCTGGCCGTACACCAGAGCGGCCTTCGAGGCACCGTCGAGCTTGATGACACCGGTGGCAATCATCTCGTGGTACAGATCGTTACCCTCACGGGTGCGCTCACCGACACCGGCGAAGACGGAGTAACCACCGTGTGCCTTGGCGACGTTGTTGATCAGCTCCTGAATGAACACAGTCTTGCCGACACCGGCACCACCGAAGAGACCAATCTTACCACCACGGGCATAGGGAGCCAGCAGGTCGACAACCTTGATACCGGTCTCGAGGACCTCGGGGGCAGTCGACTGGTCAACGAACTCTGGGGGAGCAGCGTGGATCGAGGCAACCTTCTTGGCGCTGATGGGGCCACGCTCGTCGACGGGCTCGCCAATGACGTTCATGATGCGACCCAGGCACTCGGGACCAACGGGCACCCGGATGGGGTAGCCGGTGTCCTTGACAGCCTGACCACGCACCAGACCCTCGGTACCGTCCATAGCAATGGTGCGGACAGTGTTCTCACCGAGGTGCTGGGCAACCTCGAGCACAAGGCGGGTGCCGTTGTTATCCAGCTCCAGAGCGTTCAGGATAGGAGGCAGGTTGTCCTGCTCGAACTGGACATCGACGACAGCACCAATAACCTGACGGACCTGACCAGCGGCAACGGTCTTGGCAGCAGCCTCGGTGGCGTACTTGCGGACTAGACATGGAAATATTTTGTAAATTTAGTAGGTGCTGTTCCTGTTATCAGCTTGGGGCAAAGTGATATTATTATCACTCTTTTTACTATATTGTGACTGTGCGAGATTCATTTGTCTAATCTCTCGCAAATGACGACAAGATTCAAGACCAAAAAGACACTAGGTAGCATCTGTGTAGGTATAAAGCTAGGTATTTACAATAGAGTCAACCGTTGCTTTATCAAACTAGACAGCACCGGGAAGCAACATAGAGAGCTACTTACGGTTAGAAGTGCGGGCAAGGCGGCTAGCCTTGGTGGCGACGCGCGAAACAGAGCGGGTAATGATCATGTTGGCGGGATATCCTTTCTTAAATCCTCCTAGTCAGAGAAGACAAAGCTGAAAATAAGTTTGGCAAGTGTAAAAAGGATAGGGAAAGAAGAGAAAGAAGGAGAAGACACTGTGCTTCTGGCTGCTTGCAAGGTTGTTGGGATAAGCCCAAGAAAACCGGTGGTTGCACGCTATTTCTTATCGCCCACACGCCTTAATCCGCGCAATTGCCAGGAAAAAAATCAAACGGCTGGCCCTCATTGGATGGATCTGCTGAATCAGCGGATCACGCCAAGTCCGTAAATACAGCGATAAGGGGAGTGGTTATTGCAGTGGGCTTTGCCACTTTCGAGCAAGCTTGTGAGGTGAGGTGCAATAGCACCAGCAGTGGTGCACGCCAGCGAGCGAGCGGTGGTGGTTAAAAGTCTCATTCGTCCTTTGCCTTTTTTCCTGGTTGTGATTAATTGACGTTTCCAATTTGACTACTCTTTCTTTTTCACACTTTGAAAATGAGCTTCCTTGCACGCACCTTCAAGCCCGCTGTGGCCCGCACCACCCGTCTGGGTAAGTTCTTCGACGGCTCCATTTAGCTAACACTCTCGGCATGGGCGCGGGACTTGTGGACGGAGAGACCAATGGAGAGCACGCTACTAATCATTCCTACCATTTAATGTCTGCATGTCGCAGAACTGTCAACACGTCTGTAGCCGCTCGCTTCTACGCTTCCGAGGCCACAGGTGCATCTGCTGGTAAGCTTATCCTGAACCTGGCGCTGCCGCACGAGATAGTCCTGAAGAACAAGGAGGTGAACCAGGTTGATCTGTCGGCCGTGTCCGGTGATCTGGGTATTCTGGCTGACCACGTTCCGACAATCGAGCAGCTCAAGCCCGGTGTTATTGATGTTATCGGCGAGACCGGCTCGGAGAAGTACTTTGTTAGCGGCGGCTTTGCCATCATGAACCCGAACTCGGTTCTGAACATTAACGCCATTGAGGCATTCAAGCTTGAGGATATTGACGCACAGGCCGTGGCTACCAACCTGGCCGAGTCCCAGCGTCTTGCGTCGAGCGCAAAGGACGAGATCACCAAGGAGGCTGCCGCCATCGAGGTCGAGCTGTACGAGGCTCTGCAGAGCGCTCTGTCGGGAAAGTCCAAGTAATAAAGCAACTTTTCTGTTTATCGTCTTTATCTTACAGCAAAGAAAACCATATGTCTAATCCTTCTCTTTGTCATTAGTAACTGCCGCAATCCTGTTCTCTGGCAGATCGTCGTATTGTGGCGGCAGCTCCATGTGGTTAATCTGTGGATTGCGAGTTAGACGATCAAACGCAACTGGACGCTCGACAGACGTCCTTCGGTCTGGGTTCTCCTCACTATGCAACGGCTCTTCGTTGGCGCCTCCAAGCTCAAGATCTCTAGCTTCGCTTGGCGGTGCCTCTGCTTCTAAGACTATATTGTCGGGTACTTTTTGTAATTTTCTCCTACGCCGAGATAAAAACACGAATATAAACACACATATTATTGCAGAGCCGCCTATCGAGCCACCGACAGAGGCACCAACTTTTGCCGCCGTTGACATGCTTCTGCCCGATGAAGATTGGCTTGAAGAGCCCTTGTTTTCCGCCTGAGAGTCACTATCTTCGCTTTCTAGACTTACAACCCCCATTTCACTTTTGCTGTCATTATCAGTTGTCAATTCTGATGTCTTGGTAGAGGTCGCGCTGCTTTTAGTTGACGTCGATGTTGACGATTCAGTGGAAGAAGTGCTTGAAGTGCGCTTGGTACTTGTTGTAGATGTTCTTGTAGATGACCTTGTTGTCGTTGTAGATGACCTCGTTGAAGTCGTGTTTTTCGTCGAAGTTGTGGTTTTTGTGGAATCGTCATTGGGGTCAAAAATAATGTCATTGCCGTCGTCTTGACCTTGTGCTGTCGCAACAATCATACCACCATCTGGGTTTGGAATATCCTGGGCTGATGCCAAGGCGGCAATGTCATCTGAGTTATCCTCGTTATCCGCGTTGACAGTTATAGCGTCGGGGTCGCCGATATTCTGAGCGTTAGCAAAACATAATACTATTAGCCATAAAACTAATACGCAATATTGTACGAAAAGCAATGATTTCATATCTACAAACTTGTAATGAAAAATTATCGAGAATATTAGCTACTGAAGAAAGAACAACATTTTTAGATTTAAATATTTTGGCCAATTCGTCTATTTTATACTCATTTGTAGGTTCGAAATTATATCACACCCACCCCGAAATTAGTTAGACACATCTTGTCTATTTGATAACTTGTCTGTTTTTGTAGTGCTCTATAGCCGACATGATGCCCGCATAGAGACACAGGCACAAAACTATTTTCAGCGCTTGACAACCCTGATTTTCATTTTTTTATTTTAATGCCAGAAACTAGAATATTTTTGACTACCCACTGCACTTCCTGCCAATATTGGCTAGTGAGCAAATAATAGTACACACTATTTTAAATTTTCAATAAAATATTAATGTGAAAATACATGAAACAAAAACTTTTGTATTTAATAAAATGATAACAGTGTTAACGTTAACGAGCTTACTGTATCAACAGCAAGTATGCTAATATTAGAACAACAATCCACAAGCCCGGAAATAAAACCTTGTATCTGCCTACCGCCAACGAGTGGCTACTACTGTTGTGCTTATTAGTGTCACTTGCTTCAGATAAGGTTGGCTTTGGAGTTGACAAGATTTTTTGCGATGATTTTGAAGACAAAAAATGTGCAATTAAAACATCAACTTGCGGTGTGGCAGTGACTTTTGCAACCACACATATCGTTAGAAGTATAGACAAAATGTAGTTTTGGAACCTCATTATAAAACTTTTATAAACAGATTATTGAGAAAGGATAAAAAGAGCAAGTGTAGCCATTTTATATAAAACAAAATGTTTTGTCTGAATTCCGCTATTGTCAGTAATTACACAATTGGCAGGGTTTTCTATTGTGTGCTGTACAAACCTGGCTATTGCACACTGCATATTGTATACAGTTTGCACTATGAGTGCTGTAAACGGCGTAATACATCATAATATCATTTTTGCTTTTACATGTCTACTTTTATAAAGTTTCATTTACACTGTATAATATTCAAAGGTTTTTTCTTCTAATCCATGTTGTTTTCAACGTTTGCGTTACCCTGCGTCTTGATCATAACTGTGCGCAGCGGGATGTGTTTGATGAAAAGCGACAGAATCAGAACCATGGCAGCAAAGGGAATTGTGGCATAAAACACATAGTGCAGCGACTTGACATAGGCAGAAATGATGGCAGACCTTAAGGTGGCCGGAACACCAGCCTCGTAGATCAGTGACTGGTTGTCGGCACTGGCCAGAATAAGCTTGGCATATTCAGGGAACTGACCAATGATATCAGTTAAGCTTGAGCTCAACGTGTTGGTATAGACGGTTTGCAAGATGGCGAGACCAACGCTTCCTCCAAGAGAGCGAATCGCGACAAAAAGCGTTGTTCCTGTGGCCATATCACGCCCTTCAATAGCGGTTTGCAGAGTCAGCTGCATAGGCTGGAGCGTCAGACCCATACCAAGTCCAGCTGGGATTAAAACGCCAATACTCTTTCCAGTAGTCGTGTTTTCGTCAAGAAGTCTGAGTAGACAGACACCAGCAGTCATGATTGTTCCGCCGACCCACTGCAGTTCGCGGTAGCGACCGGTTTTGTACACTGTAAATCCAGTCATGATTGAAAATAATGGAACAGGCAGCATAAGCGGCAGCAGGTGCAGACCAGCCGAAATGGGCGAGCTGTTCATGACAACGCTGAAGAAGATTGGGATGTAAAACACAGGGCTAAACATGGTCGCGCCCAGGAAAATCTGCTGCATCAGCGAGATGCCAACGTTGCCGTTTTTGAACAGACGCAGAGGCATAATTGGCTCTGAGGGGATTTTCCACTCGATAAGCACAAAAATGACCACCAAGACAAAGCTGAAAACCAAGAGGCAGATTACCAACGGCGAATCCCACGGATGTGTGTCGCCCGCGAAGCTTAGTGCAAGAAGCAGCATGACAATGCCACCCACCAGAACAATCATTCCGATAAAGTCTACGCGCTTCAGCTTTTCGGTCAGCGACCCCTGTGGCCGAGGTAATCTCAGGAACAGAATAATAAAGAGCCCAGCAACGCCGCCAACGGGGAGCGAGAAATAGAAAACCCACGGCCAGCCGCCCTTGGACTCTGTAAACACGCCGCCAAACACTGGACCTAGTACCGATGATGCTGCCCAGATAGCTGCAAACACACTGGTGATTTTGCCGCGCTCGCGCTCAATGCTGATATCGGAGATAATGACCATGGCCAAGGCCATCAGCGAGCTGGCACCGAGGCCCTGGACGACGCGTCCGCCAATCAGCATGCCCATGCTCGTAGAGGCACCGCAGACCGCCGAACCGGCAAGAAACACAATCAGACCAGCCATTAGTGTCTCGATGCGACCGAAAATATCCGACAGGCGACCGTACAGCGGCTGCATGGCCGTCGACGCCAGCAGGAAACTTGTTGTGATCCAGGTGACCGAGCTAAGAGAATCAAATTGCTTGGCAATTGTCGGCAGGGATCCAGCAACGATTGTCTGATCCAGACTAGAGATGAAAACGGCTAGCCCTAGCGCGGTCATTGTTAAGATCATGCGCTGCAGGGACATGGATCCGAGGATTGATTTTTCCGTGTTAAACTTTGTCTCGTCTCTCATTGTCAGGTCTACATTGCTGTCATCCTTTTCGTCTCTGTTGGATGTTGCAGAGCCTTGCTTTTCTATTCCCGACTCAGTTTCGATGGTTCTCTCCTGCTTTGTCAAGTCGTCTGTGGCTGCTGCAATTCCTTGTGTTGGTTTTTCGTCGATATCAACGCCGCTCTTGGTGCTGCTGTTTGATGTTGTGTTCACAGCAGTTGTGTTTTTTGTGTCAGCATCAGCAGGCACAATTGCCTCTGACCGGGGCGTATCAGCCATGTGTAGAAAAAATAGGAGATGGAGAAATTAAGCAACTGAGAGAATAATGGAGAAAAGGAACTTTTTATTAAATGTATGGTGAATGAATGCGTTTGTTAAAAATGCCGTTTTGGCCAACCTTGAGGTCAAAACACATTTTTCTTCTATGCCAATCCTAAGCAAAATAGAACAAAAAATGGCAGACACACACACTAGCCATTTTATAAATAATGGATCGGCAGTGTTGTGGCAATTGGGCAATTCGTTTGACCAGTATTCTTGTATTTTTTTGCTTTGCATGCACGGGTCAAAAGGCTATCTGAATATGACGGAATTCTAACATTTTTTCGGTTCCGACTAAGAACATTGGCTGGGGGAGTATCAAACATGCAATGTTTCTAATGTAGGCACAACCTTGCTGGCGGATTCTCCAATACCTTCTATTCGTTTGTTGTTTGCAGCGTTTATGTACGTTGTGAGTAGCAATTTTTTGAATCAGGTTTGCAGTTGGTCCAAAAACGAGTGGCAATTTCCGCCAAGTTTGTTTAGATCCTGTTTGAGCTTGCCACAAACCAAACTTGCTTTTAAACATAAAATACCTGTTTAATTTCAATAATATTTAGAAACTTGAGGTAGCTGCGGCTAGCCGCTGTTGGAATGTGTAACCTTTTTTTCAAAATTTATGTTTTATCTAAATCAGGGTTATCGTTAATGAATGTCATATTTTTGACATGTGTATACTATTGTGGAGTCTACGATTAAATTATTTTTTAGCGCAGGTATTATACAAATAGTATTTTATAGATAACTCATGCAAAAAGCCATTATCCCTTGTCTACAGACCTTGTTGTTCTGTAAGTGGTTGTAGACGATGTGGCACACTAGTGACAGGCTATAAATGGTTGCAGATTGATTGTTCCCACAATTATTGTGGCATTCACAAAAATGAGCTAGTCTTTGTCTAGCACGTTGTTTTTTTTTAGATTCTTTGCAATGAATTTAATAGTGACCCTGGGCAGAGAAAAGGGAAGAGAGGGCAAGGCGGCGATGACGGCGGCGGCGGCACGGGGATGCTAAAGGTTGATAATTAAAAGCAGCTTATTAAAACATTGTATAATGACATCTCCAGGGAAAAAAAAAAACAAAACAATAATGATAAATGTCTGTTCTACACTGCGTCCCACGAATGTAATTCATTTAGTTGATAGTTGTATCTAAAGACGGAGAATCCGCGCACTAGAGATATCTTTCAGCTCATGCAAGCCATCATTTGTCTCTAGACGTAGAGAAAACTCACACAGCCATTTATGTGCGTTTTGGGCTTGGGTAGTATTATACGCTATATTTTGTTTGTTTGACATTGTCCTAGCGTAGAGATAGAGCTAATACGAGTCAGTTTTGTCCAGAGCGCTAGCACCCAGCTTTTTTTCTTTTTCTTGTCCAGCTGTATATTTCTATTTTGTAACCTAAAATCATATTAAGTGCTCGATACTGTACATCGTATTGCTGTCAACAGGAAAAACGCTATCATCTCTAGCTAAACTCTAGACTAATCCTACACTAGACTACATTTAGTCTTGCTAGCATACTACATAATTATTTTTCTATTTGATTTGTTGTGGAAATAGTTGCATATCGGAAACGCAAATGATGGCACGGAATGACGGAAGCAGCACGGGAAGCACAGCCAACGAGTCGTGCGAGACAGACAAGACAGAAAGCTTGGGCGAGAGCGTAGATCAGCTGCCTGCTGTGCGGCACAGCTGCATGCTGAGGGAATCACGGTCGAGTGACCCTACGGTATTGTCGAGCTGCATGCCAAGCACAGGCGCCAGGGATCCTCGGAAGCAGCACGCTGGCAGGGGTGTCGATAATGGTATCCAGAATACAAATATGGGTGGAGGACCCGAGTGTATAGAAAGTGAGTCTGAGGAAGGCGAAGCAGCCGAGAGCAGTGACATTGCCGATGAAAAGGGTCGGGCGCTGCACAGCTCCAACTCGACAGGCAATGATGCGACGGAGGAGATGGCACTGGGGCGGCTGCTGGTGACTATTGGCGTGCTGGCGCTGGCGCTGTTTATCGCAGCAATCGATCAGACCATCGTAGCGACGGCCACAGTCAAGATCAGCTCTGACTTTGACTCGCTGTCGCTGGCGCCGTGGCTGGCCAACGCGTACCTGCTGAGCTCCACGGCGCTGCAGCCGAGCACCGGCAAGCTCAGCGACATCCTGGGGCGCACGCCCATGCTGCTGGGCGGCATCGGCGTGTTCGCCGTGGGCTCGCTGGTGTGCGCGCTGGCGCAGTCGATGGCCGTGTTGCTGATCGGGCGGGCGGTCGCCGGGGTCGGGTCGGCGGCCATCATTGGGCTGACGCTGGTGATCGTGGCCGACATTGTGCCGCTGCGCAAGCGCGGGCCGTACATGGCGGTGTTCTCGCTGGTGTTCTCGGTGTCGTCGGTGATCGGGCCGCTGCTGGGCGGCGTGTTCGCCGACAACGTGTCGTGGCGGTGGATCTTCTGGCTGAGCGAGCCTGTCTGCGGGTTCGTCGCCGTGGCCATCGTCTTTTTGCTGCGCAAACGGCTGCCGGCGACCGGCGGCGCCGACGCGTGGGGCCGGATCAAGCGCATCGACTGGCTGGGCGTCGTGCTGCTCGTCGGCGGGCTGGTGGCGTTTCTGATGGGGCTGACGCTGCCCAGCATGGGGCACTCGTGGCGGGCGCCGCGCGTGGTGCTGTGCCTGGTGTTCGGCGGCGTCATCATCGGCGTGTTCTTCCTGGTCGAGTGGCGCGTGGCGCGCGACCCGGTGGTGCCGCTGCGGCTGTTCCGCAACCGCAACGTGGCGTCGATGATGGCGGCGTCGTTCTTCATGGGCGCCTGCCTGTTCACGCCCATCTACTACGTGCCGATATACTACAGCGTGGTCGAGAACACGTCGTCGACGGCGGCCGGCATCTACCTGCTGCCGTTCGTGCTGGGCATTGCGCTGACCAGCGTCGCGTCGGGGCTGCTGGTGATGCGGCTGGGCGTCTACCGGCCGTTCATGTGGGCCGGCACGGCCGTGTGCACCGTGGGGCTGGGGCTGCTCGGCCTGCTGCACCGCGACTCGTCGATGGCCGCTCGCATCTGCTTCCTGCTGGTGGCCGGGCTGGGCATCGGCGCGTTCATCCAGCTGTCGCTGGTGGCCGGCCAGGCGGCGGTTGCGCCGGCCGACATGGCGGCGACCACCGCCGTGCTCACATTCTTCCGCTCGGTCGGCAGCGTCGTCGGCATGGCCGCCATGCAGACAATCATGAACACCACGCTGCGCGCCGCCGT
>JANBSE010000313.1:0-12233 GCA_027578475.1 Coemansia sp. RSA 2607
ACATACTCACTTATCACGTGAGTGTGTTTTTATGGGTGATGTTTAATTTGATTCAAGCCCAGACTCTGGTTTTTTTTTCTTTTTACTCTTTAGACTTTCAAATTTTTATTTTTTTTTTTGAATCGCAAGCTCGGTTTTTATAGAAATGACTGAAGCAGCAACTGCTAAAGCGGCAGCAACCGAGAACAGCGTACCAGACAAAGAGCTTGCGTCGCTGACTGTTTCTGAGAGTATCAATAAGGATAACAACGAAAATGATAACGAAATAGACGGCAGCGATGCGGAAGCTGAGGAAGCGGCTGGACCTGATAGCACAGGACAGAAGAAGAAAAAGAAGAACAAGAAAAAGAAGAAGGGAAAGAAGACTGGAGGCGGGGCAGCTGCTCAGACAACACCGCCGTCGATTCCTGTGTCAAAGCTTTATCCCAACAACAGCTACCCAGAGGGCCAGATCTGCGAGTATACCGACGACAACATGTACCGCACTACGAGCGAGGAGATGCGTGCTCGCGACCGTGTTAACGAGCAGCAGCTTATTGATCTGCGTCGTGCGGCGGAAGTACATCGCCAGGTGCGCACCTATGCACGCTCAATGATTAAGCCCGGCGTTGATCTGGCCGACGTTGCTGAGATGATTGAAAATGGAACTCGTACGCTTGTCGAGGCCGATGGATTCAAAGCTGGTATCGGGTTCCCCACTGGACTGTCGATCAACCACTGCGCTGCACATTATACGCCCAATGCCGGTGACCATGTTATTGTCAAGAAGGATGACGTTCTCAAGGTCGACTTTGGTGTTCACGTCAATGGCAACATTATTGACTCGGCCTTTACGCTTGCCTGGAACGACAGATACAACCCGCTGCTAGATGCGGTGCGTGATGCGACCAATACGGGTATTCGTGAGGCTGGAATTGATGTACGTCTGGGTGATATTGGTGCCGCTATCCAAGAAGTTATGGAGTCGTATGAGATTGAACTTGATGGCAAGACCATCCCTATCCGCCCTCTGCGTAACCTCTGTGGCCACAACATTGGGCCCTACGTCATTCATAGCGGCAAATCAGTTCCTATTGTGAACAACGGCGATCAGACCCGCATGGAAGAGGGCGAGCTGTTTGCCATTGAAACTTTTGGAACCACTGGTAACGGACTGGTTCATGAAGAAGGTGTCTGCAGCCACTATGCTCGCAACGAGACCAACGAGCAGCCACGCCTACAGTCGGCAAAGAAGCTGCTGACCACTCTCAAAAAGAACTTTGGCACACTGCCATTCTGCCGCCGCTATGTAGATCGTCTGGGCGAGTCTCACTACTATCTTGGTCTAAAGCACCTGGTTGACCAGGGAATTGTCACTGCCTACCCACCATTGTGCGATGTCGAGGGCTCGTACACTGCCCAGTTTGAGCACACGTTTATTCTGCGCCCAACTGTCAAAGAAGTGCTTTCGCGTGGTGACGACTACTAGATAGAAACGTATGTCGGGTATTTCTTGTTTTATTCGTATTATATAGATAATATGTTTTATTTATAAAGCCATGTTAGTTTATTAAAAAATGCTTGGCAAACCACGCGCGTGCTGAAATTATCGAGGTCGAGAATCAGGTTCTGATGAACTCGATGTGTAACTTAAATGCAGATCCTTGAGCTGTAGGAGTAAACATTCAAATCTAATCATGTTGATAAATGCAGCCAGCAACATGCTTGCTTTTTTGTGCTGCGCAAAGTTTATTTTTTATTGTATTTCTTTTTGACATTAAATTTGTTTCGTACTTCAAATGAGATTTAGAACAGTTGTTTCGAATTCAAACCTTCTTCTGCGTGTTGTGCAGAGCATTGACAAGCTGTCAAAGAGCGCTATTCTAAAGCTTACCGAGGAAAAACTACACATAATTGTTATTACCGATGTTGACTCGGGTCTTCAGCTCTGGACCGACGTTCTCAACAACGCACTCTTTTCAGAATACCGCATCGACAGCGCACACAACAACGAGATATACCTTGAGTTCAGCATCGACAACCTGCAGCGGGCGCTTAAATCTGCGCAGGGCGCATTGCACATAACGCTAAAGCTCACAAAGAAGCAGCAGCTACCCGTGCTTTCGCTAATAATCAAGAACCAGTCGTCAACTGGGCGTGAGCTGACCTTGACTCAGGACGTGCCTGTACGCGTGCTAACGCCGCTGCAGATGGAGAGCATCCGAGAACCCATGGTGCCTGACGGCCATGTGCATATCATGATGCCGCCGATGAACAGCATCCGTAGCGTGGCCGATCGCATGAAGACGATGGGCGACCGCGTGGCTGTGGGAGCCAACAACTGTGGCGAGATGCGGATCCGCGTTGCTAACGACTTGGTAGACATTACGACGTACTTTAAGGGCCTTGAAAACCTGAACGACGATCCTACACAGTCGGAAGGCTTGACTGGCAGAAGAACAAATGACTTGCGTGCCGATACAAAGCGGTTCTTTACAGCGGTGGTCGACATGAAGAACTTTATTCGATTTCTGCAGAGCTACCACGTCGCGCCAAAAAACGTGATTTGCTGTATCATTGAGAACCATGCACTTGTATTCTATGTGTATATTGGGTCTACGGGCTTTGGAGCTGGATCTGGCATGATTAATGACAACTGTGGATCGCTAACATACTTTATACCCATTCGACAAGTTTAGTAAATATACGAAAGGTTAGAGTGCTTGCCATTGTATACAGCTGTTTTTGGACGTTGTTGGGACCATTTAATCCCCGTTTTCTCATTATGCAGTTTTTCTATTTTTTGCGTCGTCGATATTTCATAATTTCTTAAAGTCGCACTCAAGAAAATGGCAAATTACAATTCTCAGCAGATGGGCGGTAATCCGCCGCCGATGCGCGGAGCGTTCTCACCAATTGACCCGCAACAGCAGCAGCAATTCCATCGGCAGCAGGCGCCGCAACAACAAGCATATCCGCAACAGCAACAGCACTACCCACAGCAACAGCAACAGCAACAGCAATTCCATGCACCGACTCCCAACGCGAACGCGGCCGGATTTGGGAATTTCGCATCGCCCTACAGCGCGTTCACACAGAACATACAGGGGAACCAGGCGGCACAGCTCGGAATGCAGTTTGCAGGCAACGCAATGAATGCCATGCAGGAAAACGTCCAGCAGAACGTGGGCAAGTATGTCAGCATGGCGCAGCTCAAGCATTACTTTTCGGTGTCCAACATGTATGTGCTGGCAAAACTGCGCACGCTTATATTTCCGTGGCTGCAGAAGCATTGGCACAGGCATGCTGAGCGCGACCAGACGGGGCAGGTGTCTGGGTACAAGGCGCCGCGCGACGACAATAACTCGCCCGACCTGTATATCCCCAGCATGGCGCTGGTCTCGTATATCATTGCAGTTGGACTGGTCATTGGACGTCTAGGCGTGTTCCATCCGGAGGATCTTGGGTTTACTGCCAGCTCGGCTTTGGGCATTGTTGTATTTGAGGTGTTGCTGGTCAAGACGTTCTGCTATTTGCTGAATGTAGGCGCTGAGTTGCAGTTTCTGGACATTGTTGCGTTCAGTGGGTACAAGTTTGTGCCGACGATTGCGCTGGTGCTTGTGAAGCCATGGGCGCCGTGGTGGGTGACGTGGGGCGCGTTCTTCTATCTTGGGTTTGCGCTGGCGTTCTTTATGATCCGGTCGATGCGGTATGCATTGATCCCCGAATCGTCGGCGGTGATGGGTGTCAACACGCATCGCAAGCGCCGGATTCACTTTCTGTTTGTTATTGCGATGATGCAGTTTCTGTACATCTGGATCCTGATCCAGTTCAAGACGTCGTAAAGAGTTTACAAACGAGTTAATGGTGGTAGAATATAAAATTTCAAATTATTATTGCGATAAAAGCTGTGCGTGTGTGTGTGAGGGAAGAATGGTGGCTTAACTACTCGCTGTTATTTGGCCACTCGTTGTCTGGCAAGTACTGGTCAAGAACGCGACTCAGAGCACCGCGGGTGACCTCGTCGTCCTGGATTTCGTCTTCACTTGAGCTAGAGGACATACCACTGAGCGACGATGCGTCATCGCTGTCTGCATCATCGTGCTGACCAAGCGCGGACTGATTAACAACCTCCATAGCAGCCGCAGCAGCAGCAGCAATAGCGGCGTAATCGGGGTTAAGTGGCTCACCATCCAACTCGCGCTGCACGGACTCCGGGAGCGCCGGTGGCTCATCAGCAGGCAATGGTTCATCGTCGGGGATATCAAAGTCATGACGAACAATCATGCGCAGGAGTTTTTCCTCGGTTTGCAGCTTAAACAGCTTGTCGATGATCTCGGCCCGCAGATCCTTTAGTACTTGCTCTTCTCGCCGAAGCTCGTTTTGCAGCTCCAGCCGCATGTCTCGGGGTGGGCCAGGCCGCTCGGGGGAGGTAATGGGGTGGCGTTCAGGCTGCGGCTGGTGCACGGCAACGAGCTGCTCAGGCTCTGTGCTGGCAGAAGTGGTTTCTTCGGCGGCTTCCATAGCACGAAGCGGCAAGTGAAGCGATCCCTGTGCCAGACTGCCAGCGGCGACTGTCACATCGTCAAACAGTTCACCCAGCGCTTCTTCTTCCTCTTCCTCGTCCTGTTCATGGTCGTCACCTCCAGCTCCTTGTTCTTCTGCTTCTACTTCGTCATTTTTGTGGTCTTGGCCAGCGCTGGCAGGAACATCCGCGTCATCGACATCCATGCCCTCAACCTCTTCGCCTTCTTCACTGCCTGCACGCACAAACTGCCTGGGCTTTGCTTTCTCAAGCTGCAGCGGGGGCGGCGCCAAACTGGACTTTTTCAACCTAGCCATATTCTCCTTTGATCCTTGCTGACTGCGTAGCTCCTGACGACGCCTGAGGATATCATTAATAGTCTCTGCATCAAACTCTGGCCAGTCCACGTCCTCGACGCGCATGAGCTGTGACCCTGAAGCGTTCGTGTCGGCTGCGCGGCGCTCGCGGATATTGGCCATTTTGATGCGCAAGATCAGCTTCTTTTCTTTCTTTTCAAGCGACTCGTCTGTGTGTTTCTCTGTGTCGTTTTCTGCATCGGGAGCGTATTTAGTATCGCTGTCTTCTTCTTCTTCTTGCGACGGGTCGAGATCGTTGTCAAAGTCGCCGTCGTGCAGGGCATCGACCAGGCGGCGCAGGACCAAAGCGCGTTCGGAATTGTCTGCGGCGGCGGTGGATTTGCGCGACAGGCGACCGCGTTTTGGCGGTGGAACAGCCTTTGCGTTTGGTGGCGGAGCCTTAATATTCTCTGACGGCGGTACAGGCTGGCTGCGCGTCCTTGCACTTCGTCTGAGCATGATTACAAGGAGGTGTGAGTTAATTCAGAAAAAGAGGGGAAATAATAAAAGAACCTCCATAATCAAATAGATTTGTTTCGCGAAACAAAGTCATGACAAAATGATTGATTGATTATTAAGCAGATCAACAACTGTGGATCAGCAGTCGGTAGAGGAGAAGTGCCGTCATCAGTCCAAGCGCGCAGTTTGGCCTGGCATTGATCTGGCTCGGTACATCGAGAGCTTGTAGTAGCTTTTCTTCAGTGAGCCTGGTCAGATAGCATTTATGTACTGAGTAGCTATGTACTGGACGACTAACGCTGGGTGCATTTTGTGTTGTATTGAAAGTCTAACGCTGTGTGCATTTTGTGTTGTATTGAACGTCTAACGCTGAGTGTAATTTGAGTAATATACTGAACGACGCTGTCGCATCTTAGTTAACCCTTATTTGAACGACGCTACCGCGTCTTAATTAACCCTTATTTGAACGATGCTACCGCATCTTAGAAAACACACTCATCAAGCGCCTTCAAGCGATAATGATACCCAGATGCAACCCTGTAAGCAAACTCCTGCATATCCTCGTCCCACCACCTAACAAGAACATGCAGCCCAACCAGGCTGTCCAAAGCGCGCTCCACGTCTGCACGGCACACCACGGGCGCATACCTCCGACGTACGAGTACACGAGCAGTGACGCCGGGCCACTCACGCACCCACGCCAGTACACCTAGAGTAAGGGTACGTACGTAAGAAAGAACCTTGGGTGAGCGGCTGTGGCCGATGTAGGGCGGGTAGGTGCGGGATCCGGTGGGCGAGGGAAGATGCACGCACCAGTGTTGGTGGAAAATGGCGGGCGTGACAAAGCGCTCGTCGGTGCTTCCGACGCTGTGTAGGCGGTTTCCAGCAACCAGACGACGCAGCACAGCGGCTGCTTGAGGTGTGGTAGCAAAGGATGCAGCGCGGGCAATGCCGCGAGTGAAAGAGAGCGCATGGCAGATGGCGGCTAGCTCGGCAGACGACACGCCCAGTGGGCCCATGACGCCGGCCACACGGCAAACCAACTTGGTGTCCTCCTCGTCCACAACCTGGTCTACCTTCGTCTCTTGGTCAGTTTCGTCCTGCTGAGCGTATACCACGGCGACGTCAAAGTGCAGCAGACCGCCAACCTGCTGCTTGCGGAAGCCTGCCAGGGCATCCAGGCCATGGGTGCAGTCCTCAGCAAACAGCGGACGTAACCACAGCTGACTTTGACCCACTAGTCGGCACACGTGCGCCAGCTCGCCAGCCTGCAAAGCATGCAACGGCAACACGCCAGTTGCAGCGCTCCACACAGGGTGATCCAAGAAACCCTGTGGCAGCGGACGCGCGCGCACGGCCAGCAGGAAGCGATCGCTGGCCACCATGCCGAGACCGACGGCGTCGCGAGCTGACGCACCTGACGACAGACCTAGGACGCCGTGACGCGCCAAGGCGTCAAGTGCACGTGTGGCGGCAGATTCACGCGCGCTCAACAATGCGTGACCCAGAGTGGCGTCGTAACGTTCGGGAGGTGACAAAGCCAGGTCGATTGCCAGCGCCTGCATGGAAGCCACGTGTGCGTAGCGTGCCTCGGGGTTCTCGTCATCAGCAGCAGTATCCTCAACGTCCTCCGATTCATCGGCCAGAAGACGCTCGAGACGATCGAGGTCGACGGTGCGCCGCAGCGGCAGCTCGGCAGCCATAGCGTCGGCGCGCGGCGGCACAGGCACCAGGGGGTCCTCGGGCGCATCTTCCAGGCCGTCAATGCGCAGCGCAATCGGGGTTCCAGCTCCAGAAGCTCGCACAGTCAGCATACCGGCGTACGCAGCGCGCTTGCGCACACGCGCAGGCACCTGTGCAACCACAGAGTCCTCAGCAAACTCTGCGTCAGCATACGCCATGCCGCGCCGACGCTCACGCGGCACGTGCGCTATGCTGTAGCGGTACTCGTTACCATACATAGTGTCCGGCAGACGGTAGCGGAAAGTACGTGGCGGACGAAGCGACACGGGTGGCGCCGTAGGGGCATCTTTGCGGAACTCCATGGGCGCAATATCGCCAGAGTCAGTAACGGCGTGCACGCCCGGCGGAAGCTGCGCGTCCAGATCAGCGGCATAGCGCGTTTGCAGTGCGTCGAGCGGATGGGCGCGCAACGTGGCACGGAAATGGTTGGCAGCGGCAGCCAAGTCAAAGTCACGCAAATCCGGTTCATCGCGCAGCACGCCGGCCTCCACTGCGTCGCGCAGAACGAACGGCCAGAGCGCCAGCAAGGCGGCGGCCATGGCTGCGTACGCTGGGTCGCGTGTCATGCGCATCCAGCGGTTGCGGATACTTTCGCTGGGCCGCAGCACGTGAGCACGCGCAGGGAACAGAATGCTGAGGTTGTGTAGGAGGAACGGATGGTGGTGTGTGCGCGCGTGGTGCCGCAGGATAGCGTACGCCACGGCCACCGTGCTGGACTCCGACTCGGTCCACGGCCGCCTTCGCGCACGGCCAGGCTGCTGCACGGGCTTGGCAGGCTTGGGCAGTAGGGCACGTGCCTTTGCACGCCGGATGCGCTTGGCAATGTGGCGTCGGCGCTCGCCCTCCTTGCGGTTCGCCAGGGCAGCCTGGCGGCAGTGCAGGTTGCGAACGTAGTGCAGCGCGACGTCTTCGGACACTCCGGCTGCCTGTGCCGCCGCCTGCAGTGCGTCGCCGGCTTCAAGCAAAGCAGCCACGCCGAGGGTCTCAGCCTGCTGCGCCAGCTCGCGTGCGGCATCGGGCGCGACGGCCACGCGCCGCTGCCAGCACCTTGGCTGATCGATGCCGTACAGCACGTGAGCGCTGGTCAGCCTGGGCATTTGTCCGCAGTGCAGGCGTTCGATCGCCGCCCAGTATGCGCGTCGCCCGTCTGCCGAGAACGCGTCGAACGTGCGCGCGTCGGCAAAATCCACGCTGGCGCGCCCATCAATGGCGCTTGCACGTGTCAAAAGCCGCAGCGTGCCGACCACCTGGTACCACGGCGAGACGGGTGCAGCGCGTTCGGCGGTAAGCGGCGGCAGAGAACGGGCGTCGGGTGGTCCAGAGAACGTGAGTGCGGCACGTGCTACAGTGTCCACCGGGTACATCAGCCGCAGAACGCACAGGGCGCTGATGTACTGTTGCAGCAGCATGCGTGTACGCGGCGCACGTGCGGCCACTTTGCGGTTCAAAATCGGCGGCAGCTGTGCCAGCGGCGTGGCCAGGCGGCGCTCAATGGCCGCCAGCGATTCATCCACCTCTTCCTCAGCGTCGCTGCCGGCGTCGCAGTCGCTTCCATAGCGGATGAACGGCTGGGCGGCCGGGAAACTCGACAGCCCGCCGCACATGCGCAGGAACAGCTCAAGCGGCATATGCGCAAAGAACACGCTAGCACGGAACGCCCCGTTTTCCAGCACCTCGGTGCCATCCGATGTCTTCACGTGCGTTGCCACAAACGCATGCAACTCCACCAGCCGCTGCATTCGGTAGGCCGCACGCAACCGATGAGCCACAGCCAGCCACGCGTCAGACGCAGGGGCGTCCTGCGGCCTACGCTGCGCACGCGCATGCTGCATACTGGCGCGCCACCGGGCATCGCGTTCGGCAGCGCCAGGCGTACGGCACACGGCGCGTGCTAGCCGCCCGTCGGCATCGGGCATGAGACGCGGGTAAGTCAGCACGCTGTTCTGCCTCAGCGCACGTCGATCGGTCAGCTCGGCAATGAAGGCACGTACCAGGGCACCGTCGGCGTCCTCGTCCTTGGCTATCGCCAGCTGCTCAGTGGCGCGCTGCCCGGCGCCGTGCGCTACAAGTCCCGAGATTGTGCGTAGCTGTACAAGCCCGCGCTGCGCCATGTTGCTGAGCGTGCGCAAAAGCGTGCGTCGGTCAAGCTCGTGCTTCTGGGCTGCTGCCACATGCGCTTGCGTCACGCCGGCTGCCGTCTGGTGCCGCTCGAAGAACTGCCGCACGGCATTGTCAACGCGCCCCACCCACGTCTGCCCGCAAGAGATTACGCGCTCGTTTGCTAGAATCGCCGCCAGTACGTGCTCGCGCACCGCCTGGTTCACTGACACGTGCCGCGCCGCAGCGTCCGCCACCAGCGCCGCCATGTCGATGCTGGGCGTGTCTTGGGTCGTTTCTTCAGCTACGGTTTCCGTGGGTGCGGCAACTGTCTCAGCGGCTGGCGCAGTGGTTGTTTCTACGTCAGCCTCAGTCTCAGCACCAGCCGTCGTTGCTGCCGCCGCCGCCGCCTCAACGCCAGCTGCCTCCAGCGTAGCAATCGCCACACGCGCGCGCGCATTCGCGTAGTATCGCTTGCGGCGCTCACGGCCGACAAACTCGTCGACAGAGCTGATGAGCATCCCAGCGTCCCCAGACTCCTTCTCCATCATGACGCCGGCCAACCGACCATCTTCGAGCACCGGCGACTTCTCCAGTCTGGTCAGCATGCGGCTCAGCGTCTTAACCGTAACGCCACCCACCATCCACTGGATCGCCCGCGCCACAGTGCCGTGCGATCCCGACAGCGCAATCAGCCGGAACACCTGTGCCTCGAGCGCCACCGCACACCCGCTGCCGACGCGTCCGCCGCCCACTGACTGCAAATAAGCAATCTCCTCGCGTTCCTTGCCCTTAGGTGGCGCGTCAGCCGCCGCTGTGTCGCTTTCGTCGCCGCTCGTGTTCTCATCCGACGAGCTGCTGCCCGAGTCGTTCTCGCTGGCGTCGGACTGCCGGATACCGACGCGCTGCCGCGGTGCTAGCTTCTTGTTGTACGCCTTGACTAGCCGCAGGCATCGCCGGTACGTGTACCCCGAAGCGAGTCGCTTGGTCGGCCGCGCCACGCGACGCACGGCTTGTTCGTCTGACGACGAGTCGCCTGCGCCGTTCTGCTCTGTGCGTCGGCGTTTGCGGGAAGCGGTAGGGGATTGACTCTGAACCAGAGTTTGATCGTTGTTTTGATCTTGACTCTGATCCTGCGTTTGACTTTGATCCTGCTCTTGAGTCTGACTCTGGCCCTGGTCCCCATTCTGGTCCCCGTCCTCCTCCCCAGTATCATCGCCATCCTCCTCCCCAGCACCGTCAGCACCGTCAGTGTCCCGCATCTTCACCTTCATAATCTCGATGAACCCGCCCTCCATCATTTCGCGGATCGCGCGGTGGAAGAATCGCCGCTGCCTGCGGTCAAACCAGTCAATGTCCATCGCCGCCATCACGTCATTCTCAACCATCAGCCCGCTCTCAGCGCGCCCCAGCACATCCGTAATCATCCGCCGCACCCCGCGCTTCGCTAGCCGCGCCAGCAACTTTTCATGCTCTTTATCACTATCCGCCTCCCCATCGCTCTCCTCCTTCTCTTCCTCCTTTGTTTCTTCTTCAGGCTTATCCGCGTCAGCGAATATGCGCAGCCGGATGAGATTGGTGTGTCGGCCCATCGTGTACGTGGTCTCCTTGACCACCAGGCCCTGCGTGTCTAAAAGCTTGATGTAGTGGAACACCTGCCGCGGGTCCACGCCGACAGCCTTGGCCAGCTCCTGCTGCGTCAGACCCTTGGCACGTGCTCTCGACAGCGTTTCAAACGTCTTGAGCGCCATCTCCGACCCCATCACCTTACTGTTGCCCTCAGATCTTCCGAACGCCCACCGGAACGACAGCTCCCTGGACGCACGTACGCGGAGTCTGGGGTACTTTTTCTGCACCTGCGCCAGCGTCAGCGCCAAAAACCCCGCGTCACCGCTTGTCGTCTCGCTGCTGTACACAGTCTGGTCGTCGTGTAGAAACGTCATGTGCTGCATGCGCGCGATCACCGGCCACAGGTACTCCTGTAGCGCCCGGTCTGCCGCCACGCTGCCGACTGCTTTGCCTGTCTGTGCGAGCTGATGCTGCTGTGCTTGCGCTACGTACTCCCACACTGTATCGAGCGTCGTGCCCATGCTGCAGTCCAGCGCTATCTCGCGCTGCACCGTCTCGGCTATCGCGTCCATTACCTTTCGAGCCTTACCCTTGTGTCTTTCGGAGAATACACGTGTGCAATTTCTAGAATGCAGAAAAATATAAAAAAAAATAATTTTTAGCTTTTCTTGACAACAAGTCGTGTGTTCGACTCCTTCTTGCGCCAGCAAATTTTTTCTCAACCCCCCGCTCCTACACGTGATTATGCCAAAACAACGCACACATGCTACTGCTCCGCATTGCACTTCGATCACCCATCACTCTCAGCCAAACCGTTTAGATCACATCTACACGCATCCTGAACGACGCCATGTCCGACTCTGACGATATCGATCTGTTTGCCGAGCTGACCGCGGAAGAAGAACAGGCGCTTAATCATCTAGCCGCTCAGCGCCAGCGTGACGAACCATCCAACGCGAGCGCGCTGAGCTACCAGCGACGCCGCTACCTCCAAAACGCCTTTACGCCCACAAACACGCAGAGTCTCAAAAACCAGCCGCCAGTAAATCTCGGCCAGACATTTACTCCAACGCAGCGGCACGATATCCTGGCGTCGCTGCGTCTGCATGCGGCCACCGAGGGGTGGACGCAGGGGCGGCACGGCGCCTTCCCCACGCGCGACGTTCCCGTAAGTAAGCTCTCTGTAGCCGAACATGTGCGCTCAACGCTGGCCGAGCACTTGTTTCCGGAGCTTGAGGCGCGCACAGGTATTGCGCATGAGTACTGGGCGTTCCGCGATCTATTCATTATCGGGTACCATGCGAACCACCAGCGTGCCCTCGAGGTGCACACTGACGGGTGTTTGGCGTCGCTGACTATGCTGCTTAACGATACCGAGGATTTTGTCGGCGGCGGGACGTACTTTACGGACTTTGATCTGCTTGTTAAACAGACGCCGGGCGATGCTTGGGTGCATGACGCGAAGCTGCGCCATAGCGGCGTTGAGATTACCCAGGGCGTGCGGG
>JANBSE010000314.1:0-12224 GCA_027578475.1 Coemansia sp. RSA 2607
AAAGGTATTTTTTTAAGCAGCGATTTTCAATTTTAAGCTGGTAAAACTATTTTTATTAATAAATCAAAAATTAATTACTCAATGGCTTATTGCTTGTGTGCGATCACGCGCTATAAAATTCTGTATCCATTAGTACAAGTTTGGAGATGATAGCTTACGAATTGCAGCACTACTTGCAGATATAAAGGTTTTGACCACTGCAGCATATATATAGGGGGTTACACTATTATACAGTCAAGAATTGAGCTTGGCAACAGTCAGTTCCATGTTAACTTTTAAGCTGGTGAAAATCGTTTTAAGCTGGTCAAATTACTTTTCTTAATTTCTCAGGAATTAATTCATAGAATAACTTTTTATTAAAAAGCCCCTAATGAATTTACATAAACTATACGTGTGCCAAGTTTGGGGAAAATTGGTAAAGTATTGCAGACATAAGTGGACAAAACCACTTTCGGGGGTGCGTGGCATATATATAGATTGAAAGGTAGTCTGCACAGTCTCTAAAATTGAAAAGTACTAATAACATGTAATTTATGGTCAAGAATCTCTGGTAGTGCTATGATATGTGACTGCCTATTAGTGTGAACAAACACTGGGTAAGAAATATAGAAACATAATACACAATCATTAAGAAAAAAGTCAAATAGGATCAGGCAGTAAGCCTTATTGTTACACACAAGTTAGTTTTAACAATGGGCATTTAATGTAATATTAAATAATTTAATTTATTAAATTTATTATATTTGAAACAGCAGGAAAAAGTGTATCAATGTTAAGGTCATTTTCAAATGCCCAAAACTTTCTATTCGATTGAGCTAACCACGTGATTCTATTTGCAAATTGTACTAGCACAATAGTGCTTACAAATAAAATTAGCCACCTCTTATTAACTTGACTGCTTGCTGAGATATTTTACCTCAAAGACAAAAGTCGAAAACGTTGAGACACTTTTACATGCCAAAGTATGTTATTATTTCATCAGGGCAATTGTAAAATTGAACTGTTAGATTCGCTCCATGTTTCTCAAAATTAGAATCATTAGTAATTAAGAGAGCATTAAAATCTTCTTGTAAAATATAAGAATATTTAATTTCAAAATTTTTATCACCTACATGATGAAACAAGCTATGAAGACGAACTTGATCAACAGGTATATTATATTTTGTGGATACTAAATCAAGGGCATATACAAGGAAATCGCCAACTGTATAATTGAAGATTGGAGATTCATCGGATTGATTGTTCATTTTTGAATAAATTGTGATTGTTGCAATTAAACAATAAATAATCGTATTATACGTCTCGCAGTTTTTATACCAATTTTTAAACTACAGAGTATTTGGCAGTTTACCTTCATATCAAACTGCTTTTTTTACCTTTATTATTTATAAGAGTAATAAATTTTCTTTTTAATTAAACATATTCTTTAAAAATTTCAAAAATTTATTATGTAAAATAAATTATGAGTATTGTTTAAAATGTTGAAAATATAAAAAATTTTCTTTTTACATTTATCTTTTATATATAAAATGTATGTATTAGACTGAAACATTTTATAAAAAAAATATAATATTAAAAAACGTATTAAAAACTTTATAAAATACATTTAAATCTATTCCTTTTGCTAAAAGCCAACATAATATAAAAATCCCGTTTTTCTATTAATCCTTAGTAATAATACACGTAAATCTCTTTCTTTTTATTAAAAAAATTCTAATGTTTTTAAACCAATAAAATTAGTATGCCTAGTACAAGTACGTATTTAACTGATATTTTTTTATAAAAAATTAGTTTTTGAATAGTAAAATAAAAGATATTATATTTAAAATATGTCGTTTGTACTATATATTAAATTTAATAATCAAATTCAATACAAAATTATCTTTATAATACAAAATTCATGTTATCAGTCTGTAATTAAATGCAATGCAATCGCTGCTCATTGGTATGTTTTTAATTCATGTTAGTAAAATTTTTTTGTAATAAAATAATTGTTATACAGTGCAAAACTCCATTATGCCACAATAAAATGCATTTTTAATGCTGGTTACAGTGGCAACAAAAAGTGTATCAATGTTTTTCACTTTTGACTTTGAAAAGTACTATCTCCATAAGTAGGCAAGGAGTAACCAAGATGTTATTTATATATGAAAGCCTTATTGTGATAGTACATGTTGCAAATAGAATCTCCTATATAGTTCTACTTTATACAAAGCTATGGGCATATGAATATAACCTTAGCATTGATACACTTTTATTGTCGCTCATTAAAAATAGAGTGCTCGCAAAAAGTTTAAGGAATCAACACCTAAACAATTGAATATCTCAATTCACTTTTAATTTTTTTAAACATCCATATCCTAAATTTTTATTACTTAGCTTAAACAAGTATTGAACTTGCTGGACTGAAGACAATTGCAAACAGATTTTTCAGACTTTTTTGAGTGTTAAAATTAACAAACATTTTTTTCCACAGACCGCGTTTACTGCTTAAATTTATTTTAATATTGCGCAATGCAAAAGGCAACACGTAAATTACTTAACTTTTAATTTTCATAGATTTATATTGTCATTTGATGTAGAAAATAAAGAAACCAACTTTTTAATATTTGAATTTAATATTAAGTCAATGCACTAAAAAACTATAATTTTGTCTGTTGCGACTGAATCTTTTACCCAAAAAATATAATTTGTTTTCACTTAACAGTGGTGCATATGTGCTGCATTTAAAATGTTAATTGGCATGTTTTTATTAAGTATTGATTATTTAATGAATTATCAAAGATACCAATTTATATTGAGTAATTGCTCAATTTTGATATAAACTTAATAAAAAAATATTTTGTTTACCATACTTGCAAATGTAAAACAAAATGCATTTATATAAAGTGTGATTAGTGTTGTACGTTGTGTTAAAATATTATTAACTTTAAAAAAGTTTTACTTTTTGCAGCTCAAAATAAAGTTTATTTATTAAATTTTAATATTTAATTAATTTTGTGATTGCATTTTTATATTTTTTTAAATAATATTTTTAATTCTTAATTTTTTTTTAAAAAAGCTAGTAAAATTCTGTCAAAGTAAATTATACTAAAAATTGGTAAAAAGTTGTAGTTATTTTAATAATAGGTCAATTTAAATTTTGTTATGCAAAAAAGAGAAATTCCTTTTTCTTTTTGCCAGCCCTGTAAAATATTAATTTATTATAATCCAAAACTAAGGACAAGTCATACAATAAATAATTTGTAACAATGAGACCTTCTGTATGTTTACTTATAACATTTTGTTTTATTTTTTAATTAGATTTCACCAATTGATTACCAGTATTCCATCAAGCTATAGGGTAGCAAGAAATCATAACATTACCACAAATTCTTAAGCTCTACCCACAAAGTTTATATAGTAGTCAAATGCCGCAACTGTATAGGTTACATTACAGTATTAATTAGTTTTTCAAGTAGTCATAAAAATTTAGATATAGTATCATACAGTGGCAGGTAAAAGTGTATCAATGTTTTTGACTTTTGACTTTGAGGAGTAATATCTCAGCAAGTATTTAAGATTATAAGATGTGGCTATTTTTATTTGAAAGCCCTATTGTGATAGTACTATTTGCAAATAAAATCACGTGTTTAAACTAACTGGCTAGAAAGTTATGGGCATTTAAAAATGATGTGCGCATTGACACACTTTTTCCTACTTCTCTAAAAAATAATAAAAATAGTTTCTTTAATTAAATAAACAAGGATAAGTCTAACTAACAGATTTTTATTTAATATCCCTACACACTCTGCATGTACCATTAATCATTTATTGCACTTAAACTCATTTATCTAATCACATACCTGACATAAAAATAAAAAAAGAATTGTATCTTTTAGCAATTCTATACTGGTAGTAGCACCAGAAAAATCGTTACAAAACTTATCCTATGTATAGCCAGAGTGTATTATCTTGATATCTGATTGTTTTCCAGAAACTTTGTTGCAAAACTAGACTACCAACCAAAGATTAGTGTGTGGGGTAGGCTAACTTGCAATCATATTTTAATAGCTGAAAAAATGAAAACACTAGGAAATGTTGCCAAAATGCTTAAAAAGTTGCTTTTCACACATGTAAATCTTAACATAAAACACAATGTCTTATATGCAAAGAATTGGTGTTTTAATCTAAGAATAATGAACCACTAGTCTTTTTCAATAAATGTGAGTGAGAAATATGGCTCAGCAAATGTCAATAAAGAATGCACTCTAGTCAACTGACACTGTGTTTTGTGGTTAAAACATATGACTATCAATTTGTTTGGTATAAATATACTAATTTACAGCTGGAAAATGATGCTGTGAAAACAAAATAGTGCCATGTTTGGAAAACAGACATGTTTAAAGATAAAAAAATTAAACTTTAAAGCTGCATCACTGTTGAGAGAAATAATTAAATTAACTAAAACAAAATCATACATGACCAGCATCACAAGATGATTAATTTCTAATGTTATCTTAATTTTTTGTTAACTAACTATGAAATTAGTATTAATAAAATGTTGATTTTCAGAATTGTAACATCAAGCATAGCAAAAAATTACTTCAGGAATGGCAAACTAAGGTGTCATTTAAGATTGAAAGGTAGCTTGCACAGTCTCTAAACTTAAAAATTATTAATAAAATGTGAGTTATGGTCAAAGTTTTTGCCACTGCTATGATATGTGACTGCCTATTGGTGTGAACAAACACTAGGAAAAAAATATGGAAAAATAATACACAATCACTAAAAAGATATGTCAAATAGTAACAGGCAATGGGTCTAATTGTTAGTCACAAATTAGTTTTAACAAAGGACATTGAATGTAGGATTAAATAATTATTATTTATTAATATTATTAATTTGAAAACAGCAGGAAAAAATGTATCAATGTTCACATCATTTTCAAATGCCCATAACTTTGAATTTAGTAAAACTAAGCACGTGATTCTATTTGCAAATGGTAGTATCACAATAGGGCTTTTAAATAAAAATAGCCACATCTTATTAACTAGAATACTTGCTGTGATATTACTTCTCAAAGTCAAAAGTCAAAAACATTGATACACTTTTACCTGCCACTGTAATTGATGTCAGTATTTCAGTAGATTACCATTAAATCAATTGTAATTTAATGATCAGTTAATCAAAAATTAAGATTACACTGCTTATTGTTCTTGAAGGTAATCTGTTAATTTGTGATTTAATTTAAAAAGTTAATAAACTTCTCAATCTGTGGTGCAACTCCAAAATTTGATGCCTTAAAAACCATTTATGACTGATTTTCTAATGTGACACTGTTATTCTTTCCCATAGTCTTTTTTCTAGTGATAAAAGTGTTTAAACATACTTGATTGAGTAATATTAATATTTTAAAACAATTAGACACTTTGCCAGCTATCTAGAATCCAGTCATTGTTGACATTTGCTTAGTCAAAAAATACCTTGAATACTTTGATAAATGATGTTGTTATTTTAACCTATGATTTAATCTCTATTCGGTTTACCTTTAGTAAAGATGGCCCGCACTTCACGTGACGTTTTGTACAAGCTTATGGGGTGAGAGAGCGTGATTATTTTATTGACATAATCACCCCTTTTAGACCATTTGTCTTCTTATTCTTTAATACATTTTTTACTTTGCAAACTTTTTAGTTGAAAAACGTGTTTACACAACTATTTGATATGTTTAAACCATTATGGACAAAGAAAAACACATGAATATCTTACTGACTTTCTTGGGAATTGTCAAAATGCAGAAAAACCATGTAATCCTTTTTAAACTTTAATTCATAAAAACAACAAAACATGTTTAAATTTAACCTTCAGTTTATAAAATTATAATAAAAGTAATTTCATTTTTTTTCACTTATAATTTTTAGAAAAATATTTAGCGAGATGACACTTGGTTAGTGCCAGGGGTCAGAGGGGTTTTATATTTTTTAACACCCATAACTTTTGAAAACAATCACGTGAAGTGGGGGCTACCTTTACTAAAGGTGATCCCGTGATTCTATTTGCAACATTTACTATTACAGTAGGGCTTTTCATATAAAAAAATATCTTGGTTATACCTTGTTTACTTATGGAGATAGTACTTTTAAAGTCAAAAGTGAAAAACATTGATACACTTTTTGTAGTCACTGTATAATAAATGCCTTCCCCACATGATCCATAATGTGTTTTACTTGGTTCTTTAATATGCTTTCTTTTTTGTAAGCAAGCTTGGTCCCTTTCTCTTCTTACACGTCCCCCATTCTACATACTCGCATAGCAGGGTTCACAACAATATAGTAGTACTTGTCTTGTTTTTCCATCTTTAATAATAACAGATATATATCATGATAGAAATAGGTCAGTGAAAATTGGTGAAATTATTAGATTTTGTCACAATTATTGTTATAATAATGTGGAACGTCTTTCTTGATCATAGCCCCCGGCAGTAGCCATGGGATTGCCTCTAGCCACATCAGTGGATGATGTTGTCCCCGGCCCTTCGGCCATGGGCATATGATACTGCGGTGCGTCTGAGTACATAAAATGACCCCCTTGGGTTGCATACGATGGGGTATTGGCACTCCGCGCCCCGAGGTCAGGGCTTGCAATCAGCAGGTGCTCGAGCAGAGCATGCATATCCTCGATACTGCGTTCGACAGCAGCCAGCCAGTCATTGTTGCCCAACTGGGACTCTCTAAGCTGCACGGAGGAGCACTCTGCCGGTACCTCGACCGACTCGCCGCCTTCCTGGACCAAAAGCTTTTTGATGCCTCTAGTCGCAGGTGGCCCAGACGTCGTGTTTGAGGGGTGGCCCTTAGAAGTGCTTGCAGTCGGCTCGCCAGAAGGCTTGTTTGATGGGTTAGACATCTTTTTAATATGTTTTTGTGGTTTTAAGAAAATTTATACTGTTTTTGGAGTTTTTATTAGCATTTATTTTTAATCGGGGAAAGGTATCTCAAGGGACCGTTAAAACCCCAGTAGTTGGATAAGGTAATAAGAAGAAAAGCGAGAAGTGAAAAAGAGAGCCTTGAGTTCGAGGTGAGGAAGCAACAATCCTTCAGAAAGGTACTGCTTTAAGGCAGGGTTGGTTCAAACGAGTGAAGGGAATGACCGGCAATAGCGGTTTGTTATGTGAAGGCGATAGAAGATACTTTTGCGATAAATTTCTCTGATTTTGGAGTTCACTCCTGTTTCACCCAAGGGCTCCGCAAAGTGCTTCCGTTATATACGGTCGGCTCCCGCGACCCCTGGTAGAGGCTCCAACAGCGTATCCGAGATTGCATCCTGGGCGACAACAATACCTGTTTCTACAGGAGTATGCCGATCCATCCCCTCACTGTCCTCCGCCAGATGGACCTTAAGAGGCTCGGCTTTGCCCATCAGCTTGGCTATGCAACTCGAACCAGCTTTCACAGATATCGCCTGACAATCCGAAGGCTCGTCAATAATGTTGCTTCTTTATTCAACAGCCAGACCCCATGTGAATCTTCAGGTGCACCCCCACCTCGCCCTGATAGAGTGCCTGATCACAGTACACCCCGCTAGGAGTACTGTACAGGGTTGGCTCCAGGTAACCATACTGTCCTGCTATCCCGACTGGCATCCATGTCCCTTCCATGACCATGTAATACTAGTCCGCGGTCCGCACCGCCATCAATCTCTCCAAGAGGATGCACATATCATCCATCCTCCTCTCCATGTTTGTCATCTGGGAGTCATCCATCCATCTGGTTCCCTCCACCTCATGCATCTCCGTGGTACCTGAGGACTTTGCCTGCAGTACTTCTTGCGCCAGGCATCCTGCCAGCAGCTTCTTGTCCAGATCATCACCTCCCGTCGCTACTCCTGCTCTCCTTGCCATTGGTTGCAAGGTTTTCTCTGCATTTTTTGCCAGCTGCATCAACATTGTCACTGTTTTTGAGTTTAATGGATTTTCTGATGTTTTTTGGTTTTATATGGTTTTAATAAATGTGGGGAAAGGTATCCCTCACATGTTCTCTGGACCGTTAAAACCCGGCAAAAAGATAATAATTGAATAAAAAGTAAGGGGTGTTGGGGAGGACTCTGTCACTAACTCCCATGTGTGGCTCTAATACATTGCTCCGTGCATCTTGTTATCTGCAGTCGCTTTTCCTTTGCTCAGTACAAGTGAGTGAGGGAAAGTACCAAGCTGTTGTAAGTAGATAGATTCTGGGGTGCACAAGATATCATGTTTTTTTACTCCTGATTCACCTTTGGCCATGATGCACCCCTCGCTTATACAGGGTTTAGTTAAAATTTTAGACGTTGACGTCAACTTTATATTTACCTACACATCTTCTTTTCTGGTATTAAAAACATACTAACACCTACTTGTTTATGCGTTAAGACAGGTATTTGAGTAGTTTGACTAGTGGCAATTGAGCTCGAATTTTTTAGGCATTTTTTTAGCAATAAGACAAAAAATATATTATGTACCGTCTCTTGTTATTTTTTAAATTTAATCAATATTTACATAGTTATAGACATCGATGGTAAAAAAATGTTAGTAAAATATTTTACATTTTACTTTACTACTCTGGGAGTTATACTCTAACTAGTGTGCACAAGAAAATTCCTGATAAAATCAGATCGTCAAAATTTTTTACTTAGGGGGAAGCTTCCACTGCCCATAGATTATATTTTTATCCAAAAGTAAACCAAATTATAAAGTTAACAACCTAAATATAGTGTTAAAAATTGGAATAGATTTTGTTACCCCGATAAGAGAATATTGATGTAGACAAGTTTTCGAAAATGTTACTGCATCTGATTCAAATTGCTAGCAATAAAAATTTAAAAACTATTTGTTCAATGAATAGTCATTCAAATCATCCGAAAATGTATACATACATTGTTGTGCATGTGGATAACTTATATTTATAGTTTTAGTAAGATAGCTTCTATATTGAAGAAAAGAATAACTTAGAACTACTCTTTATTTTTTACGGTCATCACCTAACCGATGGAGTATGCATTTACAACTAAGCTTTTCAGCACCAAGGCTTTTATCTAAAACAATTATAATTTTAATTACCAAAAAGCAAGACACACATTCTAACAGTTAATTATTAGTTGCCGGACTCTCCTCAAGCAACCGAATTATAGCATTACTGTAAATAACATAGAATATAGAGGATGTTCGCCTAAATCACTAGACATCCTTAGACAACTTCTTTTTAATCCGCTATTAACAATCTTTAATTTAAATTGTATCAATAGCAAGTGCACTATATGTTTTACTAATCCTATAAAAATTGCGGTGTTTAATTTCGTACTTTTTGTATGAGTGCATAACAAAGATCGTTGCTGTACTTTTGTATTACTCATTATATGCGATCAAAATTTTCCAAAAAATTCATACTTTTTAAAAATATTATATATAAATTAATAACTTAAAAACTAGTAAAGTAACAACCACATAGGTAATATCATTAAAACCGCGCACAATATTTGACATATGATATTTAAACACATACGCTATTCTATAGTAAGAAAATCCTAACGTCTAAGACTCATTGCGAACCATGTAAAATTAAAAAAGAGAATAATAACTCGAAAACTTTCTTTTTACAGTTAATCAAAAAGTATCCATTGAATAACCGTTAAAATAAAATTATAAGTTAATGTTATGCCGTTATTTATGTTGACGTATTTTAAAATTAAGCTTTCAAATACAGAAACGGCACTATGCTGCATAAGTTCGACACTAAATTTTGGCATCCATTCCATAAAAAGTAGTGATCTTTACACTGCTACCATAAATCAGCGGTGTATGTTAAGTTCACCTGCTAATGCGTAAATGTTTGCCAGTATGTGCCACTGTTGGGTGACAACAAATGCAATTGTTTTGAACAAAAGCTCTAGCTACAGTATGCATCAATGTAGTTTGAGATGCCATTAGTTAGCAATTGGGATCTAATAAAAATTCGTTTTTTCTAAGTATTTAATTCAAATGGAAAACTATAAATTTAAAATTTTAACTAGTATTTATACACATGTTTAGCTTTGTCGTGTTAAAAATGTACAAAATTTAATCTGTAAATATGCTCTGTAGAAATCAGTGTTTGTCAATTGTAACCACGTAATAATGCTCAAAATTCTGAAATCGATATCGTTTAACAAAGCAATTCTAATACATGCTTTTAAGTAGGGATAGATAAGTAAAAAAAATATTTTTTACATCAAAAATATACATGTTTTTATTATCATTTAATTTGAGGACAATTATAAGTTTTTTGCAATCCATGTATTTAGGTACATATAAAGTAGAGCGTAACGTCGAAAATATTATGCCAGCTCTGTACTAGGGCTTGCGTAATTTATACTTCAGAAATATGGTCTTATTGTGCTCAACCCCTTACCAGCTGACAAGGTGATCAACGCCAAGAGTCAGGTGAATATTTATAATAAGGGTTAAACATTGTCCCAAACGCAACAGCAGGGGCCTATTAGTGTTTGTCATAGTAGCACAAATCAACTAAATTTGTTTCGTTTTATTTGAAGATGGTAAATGTGTGGCTTGAGAACTTTACTCTACTCCTTCTAATTTTCCTATAAATATAGCGGAAATCTTGGCAACGCCACGCCTGCTTGTACAAAAAGATTTGCATTGTGTTTTTTTTTTGTATTGTGTATATTAGACAGTTTCAGCTTGGCCGCGGCTTGATAGGACAGTTTTCTCGTTTGTACAGAGTTCACACGTCGTTCTTGGCTAGCATTGTCCTAGTTTAAAGACTAGTGAATCTTTTAATAGAAGTAGCGTTATATAAACGCTTAGTGTCCTAGCGCACTAGGGAATCGTCTAGACTAGTTTACGCTTTTATTTTTCCTATAAAATCCTCATTTTTTATCTTGAAACATAGTAGATAGATTGTCGATATGTTGTCTTTGTTTGTTAGCAAGGCGCTCGCTGTTGTACTTTTGTGTGGTAGCGCCGTTAGCAAACGCGTTGAGCTTGACTGGAACATCGAGTACATGCTTGCGAACCCCAACGGACTGAACGAGCGGCGTGTGATCGGGGTCAACGGCAAGTGGCCGCTGCCGGAGGTGCACGTGAACCTAGGCGATAAGCTGGTGATCCACGCGCACAACAAACTCGACGAAGCCACGTCGCTGCACACGCACGGGTTCTTCCAAAACGGCACCAACTTTTACGACGGCGCGGCAGGCATCACGGAGTGCGGGATCGCGCCGAACAGCTCGTACACGTACGAGATGAACGTCGAGCAGACGGGCACGTACTGGATCCACAGCCACTACAGGGCGCAGTTCGTCGACGGGCTACGCACGGTGCTGGTTAGCCACCCGGCCAGGGAGGCGTACCGGTACGACGAGGACGTGACGCTGATGCTCGAGGCGTGGTACCACCGCGAGTCAGAGGAGATTAGCGAGCAGCTGCTGAGCACCAGCGAGCGCGTCCGCACGGCGCCGTTCCTGCCGCACATGCTGATCAACAGCGCCGGCGGGGCTGATCTCAACCGCACAAAGATTAAGATGACGGCGGGCAAGACGTACCGCCTGCGGCTGGTCAACGTGTCGGGCACCGGCATGGTCAGGTTCGGCATCGAGGACCACGTGCTGTCGGTGATCGAGGTGGACGGCGTCGACACCGAGATCAAGCAGGTCAACAGCATGCAGCTGTCGGCGGGGCAGCGCGTGTCCGTGCTGGTCACCGCCAAGCCCAGCGCCCAGGCAAACTACGTGTTCCACGCCGATATCTTCACGGACATCCAGTCGGGCGTGGCACGTGCCGTGCTGCCGTTCCAGGGCATCGTCGAGTACTCGGCGGCGGCGCCGCTACGCAACACGACGGGCAGCTCGACGACGCTGGACTGGGAGTTCTCGCAGGACATCGACCTGGTGCCGCTGGAGAAGCTGCCGGCGCCGGGCGTGCACAAGTGGGTGCCGCTGGAGGTGCACACGGCGGTGTTCGACGACCGCCGGGAGCACCTGGCGTTCAACAACCGCACGTTCCAGCCGCCGACGGTGCCCTCGCTGGTCACGGCGCTGACCACGGGGTACCAGGCGTACTACCCGGACGTGTACGGGTTCAAGACCAACCCCGTGATCCTCGACCCTTTGGAGGACGTCGAGGTGGCCCTGTTCAATCTCGACGTCAACTCGCATCCGTTCCACCTGCACGGCCACAACTTCTTCATCATGGTGCGCGGCACCATCGACCGCGA
>JANBSE010000315.1:0-12222 GCA_027578475.1 Coemansia sp. RSA 2607
GCTGCATATGCATGCATTTGGTAAGGCTTAGCACTCTAAAAAGGTATTTTGCATATCATGTGGTACAGAAACTCAAAACCATCATCATCCCAGAATATCATGCTGGTATACCACAATCATATGCATGGGTTATACCATCCTGGTTTAAATCTCACAAACAAGAGTGTAATAAGTTTCTTTTGACATTTTTTGCTCACAAAGGATATAGATAAGATTGTCATATGAAAGGACTAGCAAGAGGATATAATATATAATCTAAGTTAAAATTAGCATCAATTAAAATGAAGACAACAGATTATGTCTTAAATCTTTCAGCAATTTTGACAGCTGATTGTGGTCGATTCTGAATCGCATTCACAATACAAGTACTAGGCTCAAATCTTTTTTAAGAATTAAGTTTATATTACCACACAACACCATATTTGTACTGTGTACTAAAATGGGTATAGTGTATAATTCTACTAATGTTGGACCTTGTTCTCTTGACATTCCAGCCTTTAAATTTCCAGGAGCACCCTTTTTCTTACCAGTGAATGGTGCCTGTCTGTAAAACACCATCCCTGGTGTTCCAAACAGAGGCTGCTCTTGATACCCATATCAGCACATGACCCTACCTGGTGACAGTGTGTATTCCACATCTCTACTGCTCCCTGCTATCCTTCTTTCCATGAACAGCACTTCAAGCAGTGCACAGATGTCATCCAGTATGTGCTCCATATTCTGCATATACTCAACTGTCACCTCCTTGACAGGGTTGTACTTGGCCATGCTCAAGCCTGTCAGCATCCTACTTGTACCCAGTGCCAGCATGCCCTGCCTATCTTTAGTTGTGCAGGTACCTTTGGCCACATTGGCTGCTTCCTTGGAAGCCTGCCTACCCTTCTCAGTCACTTTCTCTGAGTCCCTGGTTGGCTGTGTTGACATTTTACTTGTTTGGTGGGAATTATATGTTTTGTAATGTTATTAGCAGGTTTAGAAGATCATTAGTAATAATGAAGTAAGGTATCCACACACCTAATCTATAGTGTAAAACCCCCAACACACTCTAGAAACTAAAAGTAAGTTGATAGATCTCAGGATTGGTGACCAATGTGACTCTTTGCATAAGCAGCTCAAATATGTAGCTTGTGATGTTTTCTGACTGATACTAACACGTAAAGAAAAGTACTTTGCTCAGAGATGTCTGAATAAAACACAGTACTCATGATAAAACAAGAATTTACTATTATTTCAGCCATTGCAGTCACTATCTCCCTCTTTTTATAGGGTGTCTTGATAACTAACACCTTGCCCTTCTCTCTGCATACTCTTTCTTCCTTAAGTGCCACAATGCCAATTAAATTATGCTTTTCAGTCAGACTCTCTGTAGGATGCTCATTGTCATGAGGTGACACTACTTCGACTTGCTCCTAAACCCCTCCGTTATCTATTCCCACAGCCTCACAGCACTCATTCAATGTCACCTGACAAGCCAAATTCTCCTCACTAATGTCACTTTACAGGGCTGGCAAAAAGAAAAAAAAATTCATTTTTTAATATAAAAACATATGCGTTTTTTAATTTTATGAAACATGCAACGTGTGGAAGTCCAATGATATTACATTCATTGCGGGGGCTTTACTCTTTTCTTTGTTTCAAATATAAATGTTACATTTTTTTAAATATTTTTTTTTAAATATGTCATCACTAAAAAATAAAAGAGAAGAGATTAGATCTATGATCTTCACCTTGCACTCTGTCAACAAGTCGGCAAAGGAAATCCACCAAATTTTACAGCAACGTAGACTCCATTGGCTTGGTATTATTTATAAGTGGATTGCTAGATTCAGAACTAATCATGAATCATTTAATGGTGACCCTAGAACTGACCGTCCCTCACTCGAAATTTTGGCTTTTTACGGCGATGCTATAATTAAACGGCTACAGAAAAAACCCAGCAACTAAAGCTCACCATTTAGCACGCACGTATGGATGTTCAGTGAATACAATTCGGAATACGCTGACAAAAGACCTTGGCGCCAAAATGCTACAACATAGATGGGTATCCCATCAGCTTACTCCAGATATTAAAAAAAAGTGTGTTGAATTTTGCCAATATTTCCTTGATAAGTATGGCCCTCAGCACGAAACTAAAACATATAATATTGTGACATGTGATGAATCATATGTATATATTTATAACCTGCTATAAGGACCATCAGCAAAGCAATGGGTAATCAACGATCAGCCACCAACTTCCCAAATCAGATGTACCAATCATTGCAGAAAATTTCTCGCTCTCATATTCTTTTCACAAACTGGTATTGTCTATGCCGACCTCAATACTAGTAAGCACACTGTAAACTTTTATTATTATTGTAATGTCGGCCTTAAAAATATGATGCAGAATTGGCAGGAGAAACGTCCAAATTCTGAAATTTCTTCAATTATATAGGCCTCTCAAAAAGAAATCCAAATAATCTTATTTCGCAGTAACAAAACATTTTTAAAATAATCCAAATATAGCATCTAATCGAGTGCAAGGTAAGCTTTTAAAAAATATTGTTTTGGTAGCCGTAGCTTATTTAGTTTTTGTTTTATTAATATTTGAATTTTAAAAAATTATTTTAGAACATAAAAAATAATGACTTCAATTAATTTATGCCAACAAGATATTTGAGCTATGATCTTGTTGTTGTTCGATCTTGGCCATAAAGCAACCGATATTCATTCCACTTTAAACATTAAATACCCTGCATACGCTTCTTCACTCAGCACAATTTACTTTTGGATTACTATGTTTAAGAGTTGCTGTAAGTCGCTCAAGGATGCACCTAAATCAGGGCCTCCAAATCTCGAAATTGCCAAACTTTATGGAGACACTATAATTCATACATTCAAAGAGTCGCCACAAACAACAGTTCAAGAGTTAGCTTATATGTATGACTGCTCAGTAACTACAATGCGAACAGTTTTGGAGAAGGATCTTGGAATCAGGATGGTTTATCGTAAATAGATTCCACATGAGCTTAGTGATGCACACAAAAAGAAGTGACTTGTTTTTTGCAAATTTTTCTCAAAAAATATCAAAAAAATTGCAGCAACTATATTTCTGACATTGTCACATGTGATGAATCATATGTATATCTTTACAGACCTAAACAAGGACCAGCGGCTAAACAGTGGGTGTTTAAAGGTCAACAGCCAGAGCCTCAGGTCAGACCATCAAATTACACACAAAAGTTTCTTACTCTTGTATTCTTCTCACGAACTGGGATTGTTTATGCTTACCTTGATACTAAGAACTCCGGAGTCAACTCTACCAAATACATACAAAAAGGTTTTAAAGTAATGGTCAAGAAGTGGCAAAAGGCTAATCCAAAATCACATCCATCAGAAATTTATTTTCATCAGGATAATGCACCAGCTCATAGATCGGAATCTACAATGAAGTATATTAACTTTGTAGGTATGACTATTATTAAAGCACCTCCCTACTCTCCTGACTGTGCACCATGCGACATTTGGCTTTTACTGAGGATCAAGAACAAGCTGAGTGGCAAGAAGTTTGCCAATTTTAGTCATGTAAAAAAGGCATGGGAACATGAGCTTGCTTGTCTCACACCTGACAACTTTAAAGCCTGTTGTGATACATGGTTTGAACGTTGCCAGATGGTACTTTAAAAGGGTGGTAACTATTATTAAATTAATATATTTCTTGGAAAAATTCCGGGGACATACTGAGAGGCCTGTACTTCATCAGGATAACAAGCCTCCTCATAAATCGAAGTAGACCACAGCATATATTGATTTGCACCAGATAAAAATTATTTTTGCGCCTCCATATTCACCAGACCTTGCTCCCTGTGATTTTTGGCTTTTTCTGCTCATCAAAAACAGGCTATGTGGCAAGACATTTGGTAATTTTGAGGATGTAAAAACAGCTTGGCAAACAGAGCTTGATAGCCTTCAACAGAGTGATTTTAACAAATGTTTTAAATCATGGATAGATAGGTGTCAACGTGTAGTTTTTGAAAAAGGTGAATATATTAAAATATATACTTATTTAATACTTGTTTCCTTTTTGTTTTTGCCACCCATGTATATGGTGTTCCCTGTCTCATTTTTTGGTTTTCAGATTTTATTAAACATATGTACACAAAAGATATCAAAGCAAGTTTTTGCTTTGATTACTGATAATAGTATACAATGGAAAACATCACTATTTTTTAGTTAACACAACCTTTAAAATAGTATTTCATTTAATACTTTAAAAAATAATGTGTAAATTTAATACAAATAATATGTTAGTTAAAGATTACTCTAAAACTGAGATTTTCTCTCACTCTAATTTTATGATTAATACAGGCATAATATAATTTTACAACACAAAAGAGTCTTGCTAACAGAAGTAAATTGGCTGATATATTTATATAGCTGTGCAATCATTATAATGAAAATCACATTGAAGAACTAACCTAGCACTAGTATGCTTCAACATAGATGAATTCCCTATTAACTTACAAATAGTATCAAAAATACATTTTTGTAAATCTTTCTATAATATGGACAGCTCTCTAAAAATAATTGTTATATAATAGTGTTGCTTGTAGCAGTTCTAAAACCTGAATTTTATATTAACTTTTGAAACAGTTGCCAACTGATGGGTATGTGAAGACCAAATACCTTTCACACAATAGAAGTCTACAAATAAGTATTTTGTTAAATGTCATCACTATGTTACTACTAAAATACAGTGGCAACAAAAAGTGTATCAATGTTTTTCACTTTTGAATTTGAAGAATACTATCTCCATAACTAAACAAGTTATAATAAAGATGCTATTTTTTATGAAAGCCCTATTGTGATAGTACATGTTGCAAATAGAATCACGTGTTTAGATTTACTCTATACAAAGTTAAGGGCATTTAAAAATGATATAAGCATTGATACACTTTTCCTGCTACTCTAGAAAAAATAAAAATTGTTTCTTTAATTAAATAAACAAGCAGAATTCTAATTAACAAATTTTAATTTTATATCCGTAAACACTATGCATGTATCATTACATATTTATTGCACTTTTATTCATTTATCCAATCACATACCTCACACAAAAATAAAATAAAAATTGTTTTTTTTAGCAATACTACAGTGGTGGTAGCTCCTAAACAATCATTACAAAACTTAAACTGAGCATAGCTACAGTGTATTATCTTAATATTTAATTGTATTTCAAGAGCTTTGTTGCAAAATGTGACTACCAATTAAAGATTATTGTGTGGGGTAGGCTAACTTGCAATCATATTTTAATAGCAGGAAAAATAAAAACACAAGAAAATGTTACCAAATTGCTTGAAAAGTAGCTTTTTACATGTGTAGATCTTATTATAAGGTACAATGTCTTATATGCAAAGAATTGGTGCTTTAATCTAAGAATAAAGAAACATTAGTATTTTTCAATTAATATGTATGAGCATTTTAACTAAACAAATGTCAATAAAGAATGCATTATAGTCACTTGAAAATTTGTTTTACAATTATAACATACTAATATTAGTCTGTTTGGTATAAATATACTAATTTACAGCTGGAAAAATGATGCTGTAAAAACAAAATAGTGCCATGTTTAAAAAACAGGCATGTTTAAAAATAAAAACGTTAAACTTTCAAGCTGCGTCACTGTTGTAAAAAGTAATTGAATTGACTAAAACAATATCACAAACAATTAGCGTCCCCAGATAAACAATCTCTAAAGTGATCTTATTTTTTTAATTAACTGCTTATAAAATTAGAATTAATTATATGTTGATTTTCAGAATTGTAACATTAAGCATAGCACAAAATTACTTCAGGAATGTCAAACTAAGCAGTCAGTTGAGATTGAGAGGTAGTCTGCACAGTCTCTAGAATTGCAAATTACTAATGATATGTGACTTATGGTCAAGAATTTCTGGTAGTGCTATGATATGTGACTGCCTATTGGTGTGAACAAGCACTGAGTAATAAAAGTGGAAACATAATACACAATCATTATGAACAAATGCTAGATAGTAACAGGCAGTGGGCCTGATTGTTTTACACAAATTTCTTTTGACAAAGTGCATTTTATGTGGAAGTAAATGATTTTAATTTATTAAATTTATTATTTTTAAAACAGCAAGAAAAAGTGTATCAATGCAGAGGTAATTTTCAAATGCCCAAAACTTTCTAGTCAGTTAGTTGAAGCACATAATATTATTTGCAAATGATACTATTATAATAGGGCTTTTATATAAAATTAGCCACCTCTTATTTACTTGACTACTTGCTGAGATATTACTCCTCAAAGTCAAAAGTCAAAAACATTGATACACTTTTCCCTGCCACTGTATGTTCTAATTTTTTTGCAATACACTGCATTGTAACAAGTCCTAGACTGATTTTCTTTATAATATTGTAGCTACTGTCACTTTTGATGCTCAGTTAAAAAAGTTTACTAAGATAGCTGATGTTCTCATTAATGAGATAAATGTTATAGAGTGCAATAAAAAGTAATTACACAAATAAAGAAAAAAAGAAAATTTATTATAATTATCTACATAATTTTTTTAACTGCAAATTTATTATAAATACAAAAAATGTATTTAATTTAGCATAAACACTGAAATAATTTTGTTAATATTTTAGATACCAAATACTTTTCAAAATCTAAAGCTAAGACTGTTATTCATGTTGCAACATATACTTTTATAGTAGATTTTATGATGGTAAAACATAGGATCTTATTTTTTCAACTTGAAGAGACATTTCAAACTAAATTTTAGAATTATAAACATTAATACTTTCTTTGTTACAACAGTATGTAGAAACTGTAAATTTATATTATAGCAGTAATAAAATTTACAAAATATAGAAAACAAACCTTGTTTTACTATGTATTGTTCTAAGACTTCTTTCAAGGAATATGTATCATTTAAATGACATTAGAGCTATTTCAGTGATATCCTAAGTTACCTCTTTGGGTAATTATTTTTTGATAACATTCTTCCAGTTTAGGTTGCATGTATTTGCGAAATGGACACACCCTTTCATCTGATATGCCATAGAAATTATTAATTTTGTTACATTGCCCATTCCTCCAAATTGTTTCTACATCTAGTATGTTACTATCATTAATAACATATTCTTCAAAATAGTGAATGCCAGAAGATATAATCTTGAAATATAGGTTGTCAAAAGAATAACGATTTATCTCTAAATTATACTTTTCTTTTTTAAGCTTAATTAAACCATTATTAAGAATAGTCTTAAAGCAATCCATTTTTTCAACTAAAGCATTTCTTAATTCAAATGCTTTATCATATACAATATTTATATTTGTATTATGTTTTTTTGCAATTAATTGAATATTTTCATCAAGTACCTTAATTTTTGTATTGTCACTGAAATGCCTCTTTTCATGTTCGTCCTTTAATTCATATCTGTAATACATAATCATAAAATCAAATAAATCTGCCATATATGCAATATCCTCTTCAATTTCTTCAAAGCTATAAGAAATGCTGGCTGCGGCTTGCATAGTTGGTGCCACAGTTTTCGTATTTAAATTTTTAGAATTCTTTTTGTTTTTCTTCTTCTAAACAACTTCAGTTTGTTTAGTTACCTTGGCTTTTATTTGAACATTGGAATCAGCAATGTGACTACTTTCAGGCGTGTAGCTGTGCTGCTTAAGCTGTTGCTCTTTATCCTTTGGCTTCTTTGCCTCTGGCTGATTTCTCAGTTTTAGTGAGCTAAAATAGTTAATCCAAGCTTTTTCAAACTGTTGGTTGTTCTTGCTGCTAGACATTATAAATAAGATAATTTACTTAATATATTAGCTATTAATATTGAATTTCTGGTATAGTGAGAAAAGAGAAAAATGTGAAAAATATTTTTATATGTTTTTTCTCTTTTATTTTAAAATAATATTTTAAAACAAATTTTACACAAAACGTATTATTATCTTTTTAAATTTTAGTTTTAAAATTATTATTCTTTATATAATAGAGTAGAACACATGAGCAACATTTAGTGGTCTTATTTACTATGCTAAAAACATATATAATCAATATGTTTGCCTACACTACTAATAGAACATACAGCAAGCTCAAAAAAGCAATGTTTTTTGTCTCCTAAAAAATTTTGGTGCAAATAAATATCTTGAACCATAGAGTTAACACATTTAAAACCCCTATCGGTAATTTAAATAATACAAATTAATATGCATTTAAGCATATACAGTGCTGGCAAAAAGATTGAGGAATCAACACCTAAACAATTAAATATCTCAATTTTTATAGCAATTTTTAACATCCAGATTATATAATTTTATTACTTAGCTTAAACACATTTTTATCTTGCTGATCTGAAGACAATTGCAATCGGAGTTTTAAGACTTTTTTGAGCGTTAAAATTGACAAACTTTATTTTCCACAGACTGCGTTTACTGCTTAAATTTACATTAATTTTTTGTAATGCAAAAATCAACAAGTATATTACTTAACTATTTATATTTGTAAATGTTTTTTGTTATTTGATGTAGAAAATAAAAATACTAACTTTAAAATATTTGAATTTAATATTAAGTCAATAGAGTATAAAACTACGCTTTTGTCTATTGCGGCTAAATCTTTTACCCAAAAAATTATTATTTGTTTTTACTAAACAGTAGAGCATACACGCTACATATAAATTGTTTTTTGTTATGTTTTTATTAAGTATTGATTTTATTTAATGAATTATCAATGATCCTATTTTTATTGAGTAAATAGTCAAATTTGGTAAAAACTTAATATTAAATATTTTGTTTACTGTACTTGCAAATGTAAAACAAAATGTATTTATATAAAGTGTGTTATATGTTGTATGTTGTGTAAAAAAATTATAAACTTTAAAAAAAGTATTACTTACCGCAGCTTAAAGTAAAGTTTATTTATTATATTTTAATATTTAATTAATTTTGTGATTGTACTTTAATATTTATCAAAATATTATTTTTAATTCTTAAAAAAATATTTTTAAAAAAATTTGTAAAGTTCTGTCCAAGTAAGTTATACTAAAATATTGGTAAAAATTTAGTTGTTTTATTAATAAGATAATTAAAATTTTGTATTGCAAAAAAAGAGAATTAATTTTGCCAGCCCTGTAATTAGAAAGCATATGGGCATTTGCACATGACGATTGAATCGACACTTTTTTAAACATGCTAATTTATTCAAGTAATAATTAATAGTCAATAAACTTACCCTTGTTTAAAATTATCTGTTTGCAACTCTTAAACATACAGCCAATATTCTTGTGAAACTTTTTTTGGCAATTTTATTTTAATTTTTGACATTTTGTTAATGTCAAAAAAAATCAATTTAAAGATTTTACACAGTTATAATCAAAAATATTCTAAAGCAAGCCCTACATTATATTTATGTAGTCAAGGTTTAATGCTCCTGCAGACAACTTTAAAATAAATGTCTCCCTTATTAGTCACTCCAGAAAAGTATGGGGAATATTCTTTATTTTTTAAGTAGATATAAATTTAGTTTATCAACTGCCTTATTTAAATTTATTATTAAATATTTATACAAATTGTTTTGTTATGCTGCTGCTTATGTGTGTTTCTGTTCTTAATTATTAATTATACTACCTTAAATTCAATGCATTTCTAAAGTTAATTGTCTTACCTCGATGCAGGACTAACTTAACAGCACAGCACAGTTGGTTTTTCTGTGCATCACATTCCTAATGTATTTTTTCCATTTTAACCAAAAATAATTAAACTTTATCTAACAATATAATTTATTTTTAGCTGCATTAAAATCAGCATTGGTGGCTATTTGCCCAGTCATGGTTTTTCTCTCATTTATTGAAAAGGGTTATAGTTTTTTTAGGTTAACAATTGTACACAATACCTTTACATAAACATCTCAAAGTTATATTTAAGCATTTAGACACACTCCAAGCACAATCTCAACTAATTTAGCAACATTTGTATTTTTATCCTTTCCTACAGCAATTAAAAGGTAATTGTATTTTAGCTTGTCTCACCCAATAAGCTATGAATCATAGCCAGGTTTTGCAATAAAATATTTTAAATATAGTTTGTTTACAACAAACTTCACTGAAGCAATGTTTAGACCTAGTTTTCCAAAAAAAAATTGTAGCTACTGCCACTGTCAGAAAACAGGAATATCTTGTTTTTACTATTTTAAAAAGGGTTACAAAAACAATAAAAGAGGTAAAGTGCAAAAAATATTGATACAGACAAAAAATGTTAACTATTCTGAAAAATTAAATTAAATATAATCAAATCTATTTAATTAATAAGACAAAACATATTCTCAAGAAACATAAAAGGAGTACTAATGTAGAAATTATATAAAATGCTTATTGTTAATTCTTCTGCTGCTGGCTTGCTGCCTGCTGAGCTAACAGGTTTGTGCCTTTTGGTCTCACTAAAATACATTGCTTGTGCAACCAGCCACTTGGCATGCTAAACAGCAGTTGCTCATGCAGGAGAAATTGCTTGCTGCTTGCCATAGGGGTCAGTGTTGCCTCCACCTCTGCATAGTACTGCTTAGCCTGCCTCAGTGCCATTAAATCTTTGTGAACGGCACAAATGTCATCCATTTCTCTCTCCATCTTAGCCATACACTTTTCATCTGGTTGCAATTTCCCGGTTGTAATCACAGCCACACCTGAACTCTCTGCCAAACTCTCTGGTACAACACTTTTCTCTTTAGACTCAGTGACTGTCTCTGCAGTTGGTCCTGCACCAACCGTTGGTCTCCTCACAAGCCTGCCTGCCCTGTTGCCTTCTCGATTCTATGGCTGTAACATGATACTGTTTTTAAATTTAATATTTTTCTGCTGTTTTGGGGTACAAGTAAATTTTTATATTGGAGAAAATGATATCCTCTGAAATAATTTTGGCCATTAAAGCCCCCTGAGCACTTAATGATAAAAGAAAGATGATAATAAAAATTAAAAATAAGGGTGTTTTACTAGGCTCGCCCACACACAGCTCTAATATGTCACCACAATGGTACACAACTGGTGTCTCTACTAATCATGGGTTGCTAACGAGTGAGAGAAAGTGCTTAATAGGTTTTTCTGTGGAGAACAATGATTATCATGGTATTCAATAAGATTTACTCCTGATTTTGCAACCAAGAGGGTGACCACATTGTTTATAATTGTCATGCAACTCTTTTGTCTTGCAATCCTTCTGTGTTGACACTTTTTACTCTCACAGACTCTGCACCACCATCTTCATTGTCATGTGGTATAGTATCTCAGATGCCCTTTTAAGCCTCACCCAGATTGTTAGCCACCATGCTACGCCTCACTAGAGTCTCTACCTGATGAGCATAGTGCTTGTCATTATAGATTTTCAATGAGTCAAGTTGTAAAAGTAACTTGATTTGCAAAATGTAAAAATACAACTGGTTTTCTCATAAAAATAGCAATATAATTATATCTTTTTGATTTCAAGATATTCCTAACTCTAAAGTTACAAATCAATATTGAAATATATATTTTCTTGTCATAGTTTAAACATCAATATTATAATAGCGACTTAATATTGTATTTTTAAGCACTTTGCATATTAAATTGTTATTAAGTGTTAGTGTAAAATTACTTAATTAAATAACAGTACTAACTTTTTTATATTTTTGGTACACTATATTATTTTAGATAAGTCAATTTCTATTGATATGATTACATTGCAATTCAAATTTATAAATTCAATATTTTTAGCATTTTTCAACATTTAATAACGTAACATTAAAAAGTAGTTATTTTTAAAGTAGTAAGAACATAATTAGAGACAATATAGCAGTTTGTAAATATTCTTACTAGTATGGAGCAAGTGGAAGGTTAATTATTTTACAGAATTAATTATGTAAAAACAAACAATTTGTTTATAAAAAGAAACTTTTTTTTATAAAATCCTTTTCAAAATACAATGTAAGCCATTTTTTTTATAAATAAAAATTATTCTTCTTTTTAATTTTTTTATAATGTACAAAGAATTTTTGGAGCAAATTTTCTGTGTTTCACTGAAATACTTGTCATTTCCATACTTTACATTTGTTTCCTACATTTTTTCGACATTTTCCTTATTTACCGTTTACTATGAAAGCACATATTATCAATCCTATACTAGGCACAGGAGTTTTTCTGTCACTATTTACTCTCGGCTCAGCTGGCCTGAGCGACTGTTCT
>JANBSE010000316.1:0-12220 GCA_027578475.1 Coemansia sp. RSA 2607
TCGATGTTCCAGGAGCTTCGTCATTCGATATTCTACCGCGAAGACGGAGGAATACTTTCAACTGACAGAAACGACTCCCCAATGCAGCTGATATACTATCTGGGTGTTATCGACATTTTGACACCGTACAACTTTGTCAAGCGCACCGAACATGTCGTCAAGTCTCTGGTTCATGACGGTTCACAGATATCGGCCATCAATCCGCGCAAATACGGTCTACGTTTCCTACGCTTTATGGTTCGGTCGTTGGATGGCTACGAAGACGTGCTGCCTCTGCTAGACGAGTTTGAGCAGACTACCTACGGGGCGATCTGCCGTGAACATCGTCTGTTCTAGGAGTAGGGGGTTAGCGTGTTTAATCAAGAAATTTGTGGTTCCTTTTATCGACGCTTGTGATTTTAACTTTCTCTTTTTTGAATTTTTCTATTAATGGCAAAACTCAAAAAACGAAATGCACCACGCGAGGTTGCAACGAAGGCGGTGTCGACGTCTGTGACACAGCGTCGACCACAAAAGTCGAACAGCAGCACTAGCGGCAGCAATGGCGAAAATGAATTACAGAGCGAGGGTAGCAACGACTCGGAGTATACTGATGAGGAGCAAGCTCAGAGCACAGGATCCAGCACGCCAAACATCCCAAGCAACGTCGTTGGAAAGCTAGCCGTGTTCTCGTTGCTCCTACTAATAGCCCCGATCATCACCTACTTTATATCGCTCAAGTATGTGTTTGTGGGTGCAACTGCAACATCCGCCATAGCTGCAGTTATTGTTGCAAACATTGTGCTGGCCGCCTTTGTATATGCCGCATGGACCGAGGAGCTTGAAGATGTTCCAAAGCAGATGAGGAAAGACAGTTAAAGTATAAGCACTGGGTCGCAATAGTAATAAATTCTTGTTAGGATATATTGAATAAGAATTAGAAGATATGGCACGAGGAACAGCTCACAGATCCTCATCCATAGCATCGCCGTCCACGTCGTCGTCAAAGTCTTCATTTTCAAGCTCCTGCGCAAACTCGCGCTCTCGCTTGATTGCCTCGTCTGCGTAGGCCAGCTCCTTGCGATGATCGCCGCCTGGGTAGCGCATTGATTTGACGGACTCGTTGTACAGGTTCAAGCAGAATGTGATGCGCTTGTCAAATGCATGCTGGGGATCGCTGGTCGCATACACATTGCGAATCTCGGAGCTCTTGACAAAGCCCTTCTCGTGGTCAATCTTTGCATCGATGACGCCGTCTCTGATGGCCTTGGCAACAATGTACTCGGCATCCTCCTCGCTGTCGAGGTGAAGCTTGAGGCAAATGTCCCTGAGCGAAATTCGCGAGTACGCAACGCTGATACTGCGAATTCCAGCCTTGATAACATTGTGGCGCAAGCGCTGGACAAGTACCAGCACTTGGTCCTGCAGGAACTTATCCTGGTAGCGGTGGACAACCTCCTGGAACTGGCTAAGATCACCCACACGGACTGCTTGAGTCAGCTCAAAGTACGGCTGCAGGGGTTTGTTGAGAATGGGGATGCGGAACAGCGAGCGTTCGGGAATGTTGCCCATCAACAGATCAACAATTACACAAATCTTGTGGACCGTCTGCTGGAACCCAGCAGTTGCGGCGTTCAATGGCGCCTTGCGGGTAGCTTCCAAAAGATGCAGCTGCGCCTGAGAATAGTTGAGTTGGATCGCCTCTATGCGGCCCATGTAGTAAAGGTAGCGTGCAAGGAGGTTGTTTGGTGCATCAGTCGGGAAACTGGTCTTGGCTGCTAGCCGCTCTGCCTGATCGTAGAGCTTGTAGTGCATATAGTTACGCAGAAGAAGCGTTAGAAGCATAGCCTTTGTCTCTTTCATGTTGGCAAGCGTTGCAGTCTGCAGCGCGTTCAGAAGAGACGCCCGAGCATCCGAAAGGCGATCTGCAACCTCAAAGAACCGCGAGTAGTAGAAAAACACCCGCGACGCAACCGAGTCAAGGGTTCTTCTCTGTGTGCTCGACACCATTGCAACGAGAACATTCGAAAGCTGTGCGCCACGCTCGTATTCGTTACCATCCAACAGCAATAGCTGAGCTAGAAGTCCGAAATACATGGCTACCTCGGGCTCGCACACTTTGACTGAGGCAGCGCTAGCAGCAGCAGACTGACCCAGAGACTCAAGAATAGACTTTAGACAGTCCGACACGACCTGCTGGCTAGCTGTCGCCGAATAAGTGGATATAATTTCTACCAGAACGTCTGACTGCAGACGCTTGCGAAGCGCGGTCACAGAACGTAGTGCGCGATGAATATAGTGAACCTCCGACGCAGCAATTCCACGTTCCAGGAACTTGACGTTGCGGCTAATGTCTACAGTTTTGTTGCTTAGTGTGCAGAAAGGAGATGTTGAATTAGTCGATTGATTTACATTTAAACGGCACTTGTTCTTCTTCTTACATTTAGCACATGACTATGATGTCAAGAGCCATGCGCACAAACGCCCTCAAATTCCAGAGTGTGTTGGACACTTGCCTTCTGAAAGGATTCTGCGCTCCTCGGCTCTCTTCTGCTCTGGAGTCACCTCGACCTCCATGGATGCACTCTCGTTGTTTGACATTCCCGCGTATATCTATTTTGTTCTTTTTCGCTTTAACAATAAGGACAAAGAGTCTGCAAATGCAAGATTACAACAGCAAATATAATATACTTGAACAGAAGTGAACCTGCAGCATAGCTTGTTGGCAGTCGCAAGTCCACCAGTGCTCGCACTCAAAAGTAAACGTCATTGATTCGGTGATCCAATCGCTGGATTTGGGATTTTGTAAAATCACAGATTGTGACTAAGAACATTCGCGTTGTCTGCCAAAGTTTGGTGCTATAAACCTTCTATCCGTTCTCTCATCTCCGTATAATAATATACCCCATTAAGCGTGCTTTTAGCGTGACTGTCTACTCTATACTTTTTATTTGGACTACAGAAGCACATACTATATAGCCTAGTCTTACGATTGTGCCCTCAAATACACCCTGCCTTTCCATCTGTTATTTTGATAACGAAACGTAATACCCTCCCCCACTCCGGAACAATGAACCCTCAAGTGCCACTTGGTGAGTGTGTGCCTCCAAGCACTCAGTACGCTGTATCGGTATCCCTACCCATGTGGGAGGACAACGTCGACTACGAGAAGGGCGAGTCGCGAGTTGTAGACCGCATGGTCAGCGGATACCCTCGGTTCTTTATTGCAAAGTCCATCCAGGCTCTGGTAACTGTCATCAAGGACAAATTCGCTCTTCCGAACGAGACAGCTATGATTTTTCCGTCGCTCAAATGTGCTGATAGATGCGTGGCCTTTATCTACGACCAGGCACCAAAGCAGCAGAGCGCAGAGCTCGGGTACGTTCTGCCGCGCTCAGGGCAGGTCCGTATAGTGACTCATGTTGTCGAACCTATCAACAAAAAAGCAGCCGCACTCGATGCTACCAACAACGTGCTTCAGGCGCCGGTAGCTATATACTGCGTGCTGTTCCCGGAAGATCTGTTCCCTCTTGCCAAGCAATATTGGCAGCACACTGGTGACGGTATCTCTGCTCGTCTTGCTGATCATTGTCTTCATATTGCTCGTGTTAATGAAGAGTTTGAACAAGAGACGATACCATTCTCGCCATCCAGCCTTGGGGGTGCCTCTAGACGCAAACAGGGAAGCGGCTATCATCGCACACCGTCGTCGGTGACATCGCCCTCTTCCTCGAATGTCTCAACACCGGCCGCCAGGTCCTTTTTGACAGCAGCCGGTGGGTCTGCTGAAGCTGACAATGATGAGAATCTGCTTTCCGAGATCAGAATTGAAGCTGACACGTTTGTTGAAGAGCGTTTTGGCAGAAACCTGAGTCTCAAATACTCAGCCAACATGAAAGCTGCATTGCGGCGTCGCATTGCAGGCGCACTGTCTGAAGAAGAGCAGAAGCAGGGCGCGCAGGTTGAACGTGGCGTGGCTGGACTGAGTGCCGACGATGTTTTTGTTGCAACTACAGGAATGGGTGCTATATTCCAGGCACACCAGGCACTGCTTCGTATTGGTCGTGGAAAGAGTATTTGCTTTGGATTCTCCTATACTGATACCTTAAAGGTTCTCCAAAAGTTTGGCCCGGGCGCTTATTTCCTTGGCCATGGCGAGGGTGCGGACTATGATGAGCTCGAACAGATTCTGGAAAGGCATGCAAAAAGCGCCGAAGAAGATCCAATTTTAGCTATTTTTACCGAGTGTCCGAGCAACCCGCTGCTGAAGACAGCCGATTTGTCTCGGTTGCGCAGTCTTGCTGACCAATATGGCGCAGCGCTGGTGGTCGATGAGACAATTGGCAGTTTCCCCAATGTCGACGTACTTAGCTGGGCTGACATTGTGGTCTCTAGCCTTACCAAGGTGTTTAGCGGCGACAGCAATGTCATGGGTGGTAGTATTGTGCTTAATCCTAACCGCACACACTATGCCCGTCTGCGTGCCACTATGGATGCCGAGTTTGAAGATCTGCTCTGGTGCGAGGACGCCGTGTTTTTGGAGCGCAACTCGCGCGACTTTATGAGCCGCGTGCCCCGAATCAATGCCAACGCACTCGCCGTAGCAGAACTGCTTGCAGCAAGCCCCAAAGTTGCTCAGGTCAACTACCCCAAGTTTACGACGCCAGACAACTACGAGCTAATCAAGCGAAAGACGGCTGATGCCGGGTATGGCGGACTTCTTTCTGTTGTTTTTGCTGGTGGTGAGGACGCCTCGCGCTTATTCTATGACAACTTGAGCTGTTGTAAGGGCCCCTCACTAGGTACAAACTTTACGTTGGCTTCTCCGTACACCATTCTTGCACATTTTACAGAACTTGACTGGGCAGCTAAATATGGCGTTAGTCCATATCTCGTACGCATAAGCGTCGGTCTTGAGCCACACAACGAGCTGTTGGCCATGTTCCAAACCGCTCTTGATGCCATCCCAGAATAGTTTGCGCGTAACACTTGTATTGAAGTATAGAATAAAATGCTATATCGATCGTTTCTATGGATTTTTCTAGGGTTTTTAGTCTAGAAGCTCGTCAATGTCGCTAACCCGCTTTCTCGAAAGCTGCTTGCGCTTAGTCGGGTCCATGATCTGCTTGCGCAGGCGGATCTGGGTCGGCGTGACTTCAATGGCCTCGTCAGGGTTGATATACGCAATAACCTCTTCCAGGGACCATGGCTTGACGGGGGTAAGACGAATGGCGTCGTCCTTGCCGGCTGCACGGATGTTGGTAAGCTGCTTAGCCTTTGTTGGGTTCACCTCAAGATCCGAGCCATCCTTGCTAAGCTCTCCAACAACCATGCCAGGATACACTTCATCGCCGTTCCGGACAAACAGCCGGCCGCGGGGCTCAATCATATTCAGTGCATATGCTGTAGCGGTTCCGGAAGATAGACAGACCATGCTAGATTTGCGTGTCTTCTCAAAGGCGCCGACATAGTTGTCATAGCGCAAGAACGCATGGTTCATGACGCCCGTACCATGTGTGTCGTTCTTGAATTCGGAGGCGTAGCCAAGGAGACCGCGGGTCGGGATGTGGAAGACCAAACGGGCCTTGTCGGCCACATCGGTAAACGACTTGAGCTCGCCCTTACGCCTGGTCAACTTTTCAATCACGGTACCTGAAGACTGGTGGTCGACGTCGATTGTGATCTCCTCAAAGGGTTCTAGAATTGCGCGCTTGTCATCGGGATTGCGCTTGAACAGAACGCGTGGGGGCGTGACAGACAACTCGAACCCTTCGCGGCGCATTGTTTCAATCAGAACAGAGAGCTGGAGCTCGCCACGACCACGAACCTCCAGTGCCTCGGACTTTCCATCGTCAACAATCTGCAGCGCAACGTTAGTCTCGGCCTCACGACGCAGGCGCTCGCGGATCATGCCTGAAGTAAGATGCGTTCCCTCGCGGCCGGCAAGCGGAGAATCATTGACTGAGAATGTCACGGAAATGGTCGGCGGATCGACAGGGATAAACTCGAGCGGCTCAGTCACTTCAGGACTGGCGATTGTCGAATTGACGCTTACTGATGGCACACCGCTGATCGAGACAACATCGCCGGCGCCTGCCTGCGCCATTTCAACTTGCTGAACGCCGCTACGCAGAAAGAGCTTGGTAACCTTGCCCTCTTCCTTGACCGATCCGGTCTCTGGCTCGAGAACGCGGATCTTGTCGCCAACGCGCACGGTGCCGCTAGTGATGCGGCCCAGGGCACACTTGCCGAGGTACGAGTTGGCCTCGAGCTGTGTGACTAGCATAGAGAAGGGAGCGTTTTCGCGCTCGCCCTTTGGTGGCGGAACCCTGGCTATGATGGCGTCAAGGAGTGGGACCATCGATCCGTCAGGCTTTTGCCCACTGGCTCCTGCGGCAACGTAGTCAGACACCTTTTCCAGACTGTCTGTGCACCATCCCTCCTTGGCTGACGCATACATGATCTCGTATCCAGTCTGCTCATCAGATGCGCCCAGCGCTAGGAACAGCTCGAGTAGCTCTGAATCAACCTCATCTGGGCGGCTCGTCGGACGGTCAACCTTGTTGAGCACAACCAGGGGGTTAAGACCGCGTGCAAGCGCCTTTGTCAGCACAAACTTTGTCTGTGCCATGGGACCCTCGGAAGCGTCGACAACCAGAACGACACTGTCGACCATCGAAAGAATGCGCTCAACCTCACCGCCAAAATCGGCGTGACCGGGAGTATCGATAATATTGATGCGGTGGTCCTTGTACGCTAGCGAGGTAACCTTGGACAGAATAGTGATTCCACGCTCCTTCTCAAGGGCGTTTGAGTCCATGACACGCGTCTCCTGCATTGCATTTGAGCCTGAAAGTGCACCGGACTGCTTGAGCAGACAGTCAACAAGGGTAGTTTTTCCGTGATCGACATGGGCAATGATGCCGACGTTGCGGATCCTGTCCATGGGGATCATGTCGCCCAGATCAATAGAGCCCGGTGACCCCGACTCGGAAGAGTATGCACGGGATTGCCGATGTGATAGGGTTGAAAGTGTCCGTGGGATCTCTGGAACCACGCGTGCCTTGCTCACTCTAAGCAGCACTGCGCTTGTAGCAGGTGCAGAGTTTGTCAGTCCACGTGCACCGAGTGTCTTGAAGCTGGTAGTCCTGGCGTGTGCGGGCCGGGCCAGTCGACGGCCTGCAATACGAAGGGCCGACTGCATTCTATCTCTATCTGTTCTTTGTATCTGGAAAGTAAAAGCTGACTCTGTCTGAAAATAGAAGTGAAAGAGTAGACAGCAGATAAGATTTTAAAAAAAAAAAGTCGGCCGGATTATGGCGAGATGGGACCACGAGTGATCGATTTACTGGCCCAAATTAAATTTGACCCCTGAATGGTGTTTTTTTTTTGTTTCTTCTGGCATCGACACACTCCAATATTTTTTTCAGCGTTGAATTAGAGCATGGACAGCAGCGCACTACCAAAGAGCCCGTCTAGAGGCAACCCAAATATACTCATAACCGGCACACCGGGCACAGGCAAGACGACAACTGCCGAGATGGTTGCGCTGGCAGCCGATCTCAAAAAGATAACCGTCGGCGATCTGGTCAAAGAGCGCAAGCTGCACGACGGCTACAACGAGGATATGGACACGTACTGGCTCAACGAGGACAAGGTTGTGGACGAGATGGAGGACATGATGGCCGACGGCGGCGTGTGTGTCGATTTTCACACGTGCGAGTTTTTCCCCGAGCGGTGGTTCGACCTGGTCGTTGTGCTGCGCGCGGACACAACAAAGGTGTACGATCGGCTTGAGGCGCGCGGGTACAAGCAAAACAAGATATCGGAGAATGTCGAGTGCGAGATCATGCAGGTGGTTCTTGACGAGGCGAAGGAGTCGTACAAGGAAGAGCTCATCCTCGAGCTGCAGAGCAACACTGTGGATGATATGGAAGAGAACGTGAAAAAGATTGCAGAGCGCGTTGAGGAGTTCCGCAGGAAGCATGCCGAAAAGCTTTGATTCCTTTTTAATAAAAAAAATGTTTGTCTTGTGACCGCGCTCTGATATCTGTTGTCATGCGCGGAAATGCGCAATTGGGAGAGCAAAGACAAGATAAGAAGAGGTGGGATTTGTTCGTGTTGGTAAATGGCCGCCGTGTTTGTATTCAGATTGCAACAATTGCGGGTCGGAGCGCCGGACACAGGATGTAGTTCTCACGACCTGTCTGTAGATCTCACGGGGGAGCATTTCGCTTTTTAAGTATATACATAAACGAGTCAGATTGTCACTCGCAGGTGCGCACACGTTATAATCAAACATTTGCACATAGCAGAAAGCCTGCTAAGGGCTTCAGGAAAGACATCTGACCAACTTTTGTCTCCCTTGTCTTTATCACTCGCAAGATTGCACTAGTGTCAACAACTTTAAGCTACTTACATCCATACATTTACTAATATTGCCATGGCATCACAGCCTGTCCCATCAAACAGCGAAGCAACAGCCGTCAATGCAACCCAGGCGCGGCTGCCCAAGCTTACGGCAGACTTTATTGCAAAGTACTATCCCAAAAATGTCAGCGTAGTCCATGTCAGCCTTATAAACCGCCACGGCGAGCGGACGCCGGGCAACCACAAGATACCTGCAATTTCGCCTGAACACTGGAACCTCTGCGAGCATGGCAACAGCCTGCACGGCGAGTTCCTGAGGGCAGTTGGGCTGCTCACGCCACAGGATCCAGCCACAGGATCCGGCGCACAGACGCAAGCAAGCGTGCATACGCCACCGTGGCACAACTTTATGTTTACCAAAGAGACGCGGGACATAAGCGGACTCATCGGCGGCAGCAGCAGCAGCAGCAACGGCAAAGGCACGGCGGACGGCTCGGTACATACGGCAGCAACGTGCGGGTTTGGGCAGCTGACGGATCTGGGACGCGCAAGCATGACTGCGCTGGGCGCACATTTGCGGGCGCTCTACGTCGATGCGCTGGGCTTCCTGCCCTCCAAGCCCCGGCAGGCAGCCGACGGCGGCCCCACCAACGACCTCTATCTGCGTGCGACCACATACACACGCACGTTCGAGTCGCTGCAGCATATGCTGGGCGGACTGTATCCCAACCAGCCTTCGGGGTCGCCTTTGTTCCGCGTCAACGTGCGGCCGTCAAACCACGAGACCGTGTACCCCGGGCTCGGCTGTGCCAACCTCCGGCCGCTGTTTGCACGCTTCAACGCGGCCAGCCGCCAGCTGCACGCCGACGAGCTTGAGAATATATACGCAGAGATGCGCCGCATACCTGTGCTGCGCCAGCAGGCTGAGACGGATCGCTCGGCCAGACAGGACCGCTTTACCATCCCGATCGCAGACACCGTGGCTGCCGTGCATGCGCATGCGCTTCCCGTGCCCAAGGCCATCGACGACGCCTTCGTTACGCGTCTAATGCAGGCTGCAGCCATCGAGTACCAGCATTCTGCGTGGACGTCTGCCTCGCTCGCCCGCATGGTGATTGGGCGCCTGGTGCACGAGTGCGTTGACCACATTGTCGCCGCCGTCGAGGGCGACCGTGCGGCCGACGACCGGCGCTCGCGCATGGCAATCTACTCGGCCCACGACACGACGCTTGGGCCGCTTCTTGCCGTAATGGGCAGTGGCGGCGATCCCGGCGATCCATCGGCCGAGTCACCTGAGGGCATGCTGTGGCCGCAATTCGCATCGAGCATGCGCATCGAGCTGCTCAAGGACGCACGCTCGCCCTACCCGCCCGTGCGCCCGGCCTGGGAGGACGACCAGAAGGACTGCTCCGAGGACGCGTCGATGGTTCCGTTTGAGAAGCGCGTGCGTCCCGTCAATGTGCCCAAGTCGCTGTACCGCTGGTCTTCTGTTTCTGGCCGCAGAGCCGTCGAGCGCAACCCACGTGCTACCCGCGACTACTACGTGCGCGTGTGGTACAACGACCGCACAGTGCAGCTGCCCACGTGTCGCGACCCCGGCGCCCACCATACACAGCTCGGCTCGTCCGTCTGCACACTCGACGGCTTCTTCAAGCAGCTTGCGCGCTTTGTGCCCAGCGAAAAGGAGCATGCTGCCGAATGCCATGCCAACTGAATGTAATCTGCTGATCAAGTATTTGATTAGATCAGCCTGTCGGCGATAGCTTTCGTGCTCATAGCTCTGATCTCACTTTTAATGTTTTTTTCCGTTTAAACTTCAGGCTTTGTCTGGCTTCTGTCTACATACAATTTCACTTACTTTACCATACACTATACCTCAGCTCTTCACATGAGCAGTCGAATTCTGCTTTCGAGCGCTGGCTTGGCTGCGCATTCCCGCCTGGCCGCCGCTCGAGCGCTACAGCTTCAGATTCGTACAAGCCCTACTCTGACTCGGAGAATTCATTCAACCTCGGGTCTCCTGGCTAAAAAGCCATCTATCAAAGATCGCAGAGGAGGTTACGGAAATGGCGCGGGCATGCATCTTTCGGTACCCATCACTGCACGAAACGCCGAGAAGGCCTGGGGGATCTGGTCGACACATATACGCCAGACCGATGCGCCAAACCAGGAGCTGATTAATCTTGCCAAATTGCTTGCAGAGACTGCTAGCGACACTCAAACTGCAGATGTATTTGAAGCTCACGACCTCGATCAGGAAACTATTGACAGACAGCAGGCGCTAGCCGGATACAGAATCGCTATGGTGCTGCGTAGGATATTCTCCGATGCAGCGCTTGCTGCTGGTGACGATCTGGCATCTGCCGGCCTAGACGCTGCAACAAGCAGACTGGTATTGGGTTTGGAGAGCTCGGCTGGCTACGAAGACATTATGTATATGCTTCTCTGTGCGCTTCGCAACCAGAACAGCTCTTCCGGCTACGCAGCTGTGGCTGAAGGTCAAAATGCAACCAACCTGGCTGCAGATATTGAAACCGCATCTATTCCTAGTCTGGCACATTTGCTGCTGCTTGCTGCAGTACGAGAAAAAATTGATGTGACTGCAAGGATGGTCGAACTAGCTCTTGAAACTGCGATTGTTTGCAGAGATACTGTGGTCGGTCGCGACTGTCTCATGCTATATAACTCGGATCTGGCTGCCTTGCTTGATCCTCAGGTAGCTAGCAGCGGGAAGAACGCATACACCGGGCAGAATATGACAGATATCCCAGAATGTGTGGTCGAGAAACTGCTTGAGCTTGTTGCTGTTGGTACTAGCCCTTCTGATCCTACGTCACATCGTCTGCCGGACGAATGCTCCCAGGCAGATATTGAGTGTAATCTGGATGACATATGCGTTTATCAACAGAGCCTGGCTCAAGAGGGAGGTGTGCCACCGACTTCTACTCCAGAACGTGTGCTTCAATGGCGAGTGGACACGACAGAGCGCATATATAAGGCATATGTGTCGGCTGGAATGGCTGAAATCCCATCTCCGGACAGATCGCCTGGTTCTGCCCTTCAGGGATCGGTTGTCCCGTCGCCATCGATGCTTGCCACAATGTTGGGCGTATTTGCGGCAGCAGGCAACATAGACCAGGTGATTATCCTCTACGATACGCTGGTAGCCACACTGCAGCATATACCGAGCCGAGAAATTCCGTCTGAAATGGCATACTCGGCTTCTTATTGCTACGGAATTGAAACAATACACAAGGCTGATGTCCGTTTGTGGTGTCGTGTTTTGGAACACATCTGCTCTACGCAGCAGATATGGCTTGCCGCTCGGGTTCTTGAGGATATAGCTGCTGATAAGTGGGCGCCATCTTCATCCATGTACGAGCAGTATCTTCGACTTTTGGCAGATCCAAGCGAACAGACATTGGCCGCCGCCATTGTTTGTATTAAGAATATAGCTCAGTCACTTGCTAAGCCGGCTGCAGTTATCGACCCTCTTGTATCTGCCCTGGTTCATCCATGCGTACCTGTTTCTTTGGACTATATGCCTGCGCGCATCGAGCAAGCTCTATTGTTATCAGATCTTCCGTCTCTGGATACTCAAAACAAAGTCGATTCAGCAAACTCCAGCAGTCTTGTTTCCGACGAAACTGCGCGCTGGATTATTCATGCTCTTATCTCGTCTAATCAGATAAGCCGTGCGCGCGAGCTGGCTGAAGTCTGGAGTCAAGAACGTCCGGAATTAGTTAACAACCAGAGCATTTCTGCCCTGATTCTTGGTCTAGGCAATGCAGGCGAGCATAGACAAGCACTGGAGCTTTTTGCGAATATACAGGAGTCGTCGGACACGGATGTCACCGTCGATATACTGTCG